>VZTV01028216.1:0-15137 GCA_013400875.1 Anhinga rufa
CCCCTCCAGCCCCCCGTCCCCACGGCCACCCCCAGATTTCCCCTCACCACAGGTGGAAGGAGACGTGAAGCCATGGTGAAGCTTTACGGCTCATTACCAACCTTCTCCCCAGCTTTTCAGGCTGGACGTTGGTGGAAACGGCTCTTTCTTCTCCCAGTTGGTAGGGGCTGCTGTGATCCCCACCTGGCATTGCCCTCGCCCGTGGTCCAGCCCACCCCCTCCCCTCCGTGGTGGGGCTGCTGCCCACGCCAGAGAGAAAAGCACCCCTCTGTGGCGGTCCCCGCGGGATGCTCACGGTTTCGGCAAAGACGGAGAGCTTCCCCTCGGCGTACTGGTTGAATTCCTTCTCATCGACCGACAGCCCGAACCAGAGCTGGACCCGGATCTGGGCTGGGATCTTCGGTCCCATCGCCTCCTCCTGGGGATACTGCCAAAGGCAGAGCCCCGTTAACACCCCCGAGGAGGATGCTCATGGGGGACGCTCGGGATGCGCGGCTGGGGGTGGGGGGTACGAAGCCCCCGTAGCCCCAGCCGGGGAGTCGGGGGGGGTTGGTGGGACACGGAGCGCCCCTGGGAACCGGGACAGCGCGCGGAGCGCTTTGGGGGTGACCTGGAGGAGCTTCGAAGCCCCGGAGGGCAAGGCTTCCGTGCCTCGGTGAGACACCCTTCAGGGCTAGGACGCCAAACCCAGCCAACGTACTTCAGCAAAAATAGAAAGAATAAACAGGGAGATGTCTCACTGCCCTTTTCCCTCTCTCAGTCACTTTTTTCCCCTTCAAGTGATGCTAGTTTTCCATCCAGAGCTAAAGTACAGAAAAAACCAATATATTTTTGTTCATCTTTGACTGCCAGCTGGGCTTGGGGTTTGGGGGTTTATTCCGTTTATTTTATTTCACTTTATTTTTTTAGAGCTTGTTCAGCACCGATTGTCTGCTCCCAAGCTGGCATGCAGCGAAAGGCCAAAGAAATATCATCTGAGATGTGAGAAGCTCAGTAAGTGCCTGGCAGAGGATGCGCAGCTTAAATTTCCTGGGGTGGCAGAGGGTCAGGAATTTTGAAAAACGTAAAATAACATTAAAAAAATTAAAAATAAAATCTATTTTTTTTAAAAAAGCACTATCTGGGCCAAAGTGTACCCACGTTCACTGCCCTGGAACTGGCAGAAAATATGAAGATATTCAGAGGGATCTGCTGCAGCTCCATGCAAAGAGGAGCTGAACTCCACCAGAAGCACGGCCGGGCTCTCACCATGCAGGAACCAGCTTCAACAGGGTTGAAACTGGGGCTGAGGGTCCCCAGAGCCCCGGGTGCTCGTGGCTTAACGCAGCCTGTTGTGTTGGGATTTCAGGTTTCCCTGCACCATTTTCTCTCTCCTACTATTTTTTAGGGGGGAATATCAGGCATGCGCATACACCAAAAGCCAAGGTACCTTCAGGAAGATGGTCTGCAGCTTCCCGCAGTTCTTGCCGCAGCAGCTGGAGATGTTCCTGGAGAAGAGGACCTCGTGGGCTGGCACGCGGGCGTACGCTACGCGCTTGTCTCCCTGCAGCATCCAGATCACTATATCGGGCAGGCTGTTTTGGGGCTGGAAAACACACAAAGCTGTAGTGTCTGACCAGGGGGCTCCAAACCAGCACATCAGCCGCGGAGGGACGCGGGAGGCTGGAGAGCAGCCGTGCCCTGAGTCCCGCCGCCAGCCCAAGCCCATGGAGTGAGAGCAGACGACCCAAACCCCGTCTCAGCAGCTCCGGATCCCATCCAGGTCCGGCCAGGGCAGAGCAGCCCCACGTTTCTCCAAGCCCTGCCCTCCGCAGCCAGCCCAGGCCGCCGCAGCAGCGTTGGCTGAGGATTTACAGGCTGTGCTGTAAAGCTCTGCCATGAACAAGGCTGAACCTCAACAGCGGGCTGCCAAACCCGGCGCCTCCCTAGCCCAGTTCACATCGCTGCGGTGGGATGCGGGTGCCGCCCTTGCACGGGGGGCCGGGACTCTGCCGGCGAGAGCAGCGTCCTCTCTGCATCCCACCGCACCGCCGGGCGATTGCCTACGGCCGTCACACCAAAACAGCGCCGTGACGGCCAGCTGGGGAAGAATGAGACCATCGCGGCAGCGTTACCTCCTCTGCCATGGCCTTCAGCCTGGAGAGCCAGTCCTCCGCCTGCTCCAGCGCTGCCAACAGGCTCGAGTCTTCGTGCTTGAGCTTCAGGGCTGCCTTCGCTATCTGCTCCAGGTTGGTGCTGCGAAACCGGTACATGTTCTGGTCCAGGTGGGTGCTGGCCGGCTTCCCCAGGACGTCGGGCAGGGTCAGGCTGTGGGGACGGGCAGAGACGCGACGTTAGCAGCTCACTCACCCTCTCGTGGAGTTCTGCTGTCTTTATTTTTTTTTTCCTCTCCCTCTTTTTCAGCATGTTTCCAAAGAATTAACGAGCCACTGAAGACATGTTTGGGGAACACGGCAATGCCGAGACCAAAGGAGCTTCAAACGGCGCTTGCAGCCCCCACGCATCACCCACAGCAGCCAGGATGGAGCCCTGGCTGAGCCGTGCGCACCATGAGCACACGCACACACACACATTTTAATATCAATTAATCCAAGCTGCTGGATAAACGTTTCAGGAGTCCGGGAGGACCTTCGCTGTGCTGAGCCATTTAGCGGGTTCCCTGTAAAATGCAGTGATTCATGGCGTTGCCGTTAAAATAACGCTCTTCTTGCCCCCGGGTCCCGACCCGCAGCCCCCCGCCGGCCGCAGCGCTCCCCCGCGGGCTGGGATCGGGATCTGTAAGCCCCCTTTTTAATTGCATGGTAAATAAGAAGGACGGCACCTCTTTGCCCAGCGACGCTCATCGAGACGTGCCAGGGGCAGACGCACACGGTGACACCTGCCCGAGACGCCGTCGGTGCTGGTTGTCTCAGGTTAAAAACGTGAATGCCTTTAACGAGAGGCTTCGGGAGGTATTTAGGGGGAGATTTAGTTCTTTCATTTCTCTTAAAGAGAATTGCTTTTGCTGCTTTTTCCAAAGGGATGCAGAGCGCTGCGGGTGTTGCTAATTAGCCCAATCATCCAGCAGCATCCCGCGCGAGGAGGTGAATTAAAAGACTGGGTTGCAGCCCCAAGCCCTCTACGGTTGGACCGGTGGCACTCTGTGAGCTCAGTTTTGTGCGTCCGCGCTCCGTTTGTGCATTTATTACGAGGGAGCCGCTTGATGAGCTGCCCTCCCGCTCGTTTTCTGCGGCTCGCTTCGTCGCTGGTGCGCGGGAAGGATGCCGCTCGCCCACCAGGCAAACACCACTTCGTGGCAGAAACTAGGATGTGCTTCGGTATCCTTGTAGGAACGGGGGGGAAAAGGAAGGGAAAAAAAAAACCTAAATATACTCACCGCTTGATGAATTTCATTTCAGAAAGATAAGCTATAATACTACGCAAAAAGGAGGAAATGTGTGAAAGAGCTGTGGAAAGGAGCAGCAGAAAGGGTTAAATCCTAGAGGCAGCACGGAAATGGTTTGAAGACACCTCGTTCCTGGAGATCTGTGCCCCGTGTCAGACACCCCCAGCGACCGCACCGGTTAAACGAAGTTAAACTGTGCTCAAATGGGGAAATGGGAAAGACCACAGGCGCCACCCGATGAAACGTAAAAATACCATGAAGTAGTTAAAAAAAAAAGGGGGGGGGGGCAAAAAGATGGAGGCGCCCCCATTAAAAGCCTAAAACCTAAAGAACTATCCCTGTTCAGGTAGATAAACGGCATGAGGAACGTGTTGCTGGTGAGCCGGAGCTGGAAGCAGCATTTTTCATAGCGAAAGAGCTGGGAGGACGTCAGGGCAGAGCCCCTCGTCGGGGTCCATGTCCTGCCTCGGCGGCCAGGAGGAGCTACCGGGGGGAAATCAGTCAAGCAGCAAACCATTTGCGATTCAGGTAGGAAAGGGCTGGACGGCTGGGTGAGATGAGATCTGTAGCTTCACGCTTAATATTGCCCCAGGATCAGAGAGAGGACTGGAAGGAACAAGGTGATGGCAACCTCGGAGAGACCTGGGAGGGTCTGGGGAACCTGAGACCTCTCTGGGGAAGTTGAGACCTCTTCCCAGAGGGTCTGGGGAACCTGAGACCTCTCTGGGGAAGTTGAGACCTCTTCCCAGAGGGTCTGGAGAACCTGAGACCTCTCCCCAGAGGGTCTGGAGAACCTGAGACCAGCGAGGCTGACTCTTGGGTCCAACAAACGAGCAGAAACCACAAAAAAGAGAAGAACAGGGAGGTGGACACCGGGAGCTGAGACGTCCCCTGCGGAGGGATGCTGGGGTACTGGTACAGCCTGCCTGGGCTCCTGGCAGCCCTCAGCACCGTCCTTCCCCGAGGGCTCTGCCACCCTGGACCAAGAGGATGGCCACCTCCGGGGCAAGGAGCTGGTTATATGCAAAAGATGGGAGCATTGAGTTCGTCCGCAGCGATGGGCCCTGCGCTGGCTGTTCCCACTCCGGGCACGAATTATGAGGAAAGAGCAAAAGGGCTGAACTGAGAACATCCCCATGCCAGCACATAAACGCATGGTGCATCCTCGTGTGAACGCTGGGCTTCCAGCTGGGGAAAGATGTGACAGAATCGGGCAAAGTATGAGGAAGACCAAAAGGATGGTTGAAAACATGGACCCTCTTCTGTAGCAGGGGCTCTCCGGCTACCCTCTGCATAATTTGCCGTGCTCCCAGCTCCGGCAGGGAACAGCGGAGGAGTCAATTCACAGGCTGCTCTCTTCTGAGCTCCAGCACGGAGCAATCCTCGCGCCACAGGAGACAGGGCCGGGAGCAGAGGGGCAAAACCCACCCTTCGGGTCAGCGCTGCTGCCCATCAACCCGACAGAGCTGCAGGAGCCGCCTGAATCCGGCTGCAATTCAACATTTTGGGAACTTGGTTTTGCCACGACTCATCTTTCCCTAACTTTGCCCGTTTGCATGCCACTTCCAATTCTTTTCTCTTCCAGAGAGCAGCCGTCCTCTATCTGTTCACGCAAAGGTCTGGAAAACAGACGTGGACAAGGCGATGCTGGCAGCACGTCCCTGCTTTCCTACTGGGAACAGGAGGCGGGGAGACCCTCTCCCACTGGGACCCTTTCACCGGAGACATCTGGACCCAGGGGAGGATGGGGAAGCACTGGAGAGCAGCAGGGGGTTGTCCCATCCCTCCAAAATCCCGATGGAGAGGAGCTCTGTCCTGGCTGAGCACAGAGACCAGGCATCGGCAGCATCACGGGGGAGCCGCGGACAGGTCCAGCTGTGCAGCCCAGCGCGTCCCCGCCGAGGGCAGAGCACATGGAGGGGTGCCAAACCCCCCCAGAAAGCCATCGGGGCTGATCGAGCTGCCCCCGCCATGGGTAGCACCCTCGCACGCCAGCCCCGGTCCCCATGCCAAGCCCTCGCAGAGACGGAGGAGCCACATTCCGCGGGAGCCGAGCACAGAGCGGGGCCAGGAGCCAGCGCGAACCACGGGCTTGGCACATCCCGCGGCCACATTTTTCCCCTCCCCTCCCGGTTAATTGAATTTGTTTTGGAGGGCGCAGCATCTCTGGAAAACCCAAAGCCGTGGCTCACCCCTCAGGTCCCGTCCCGCGTGCCCAGGAGCAGGGGGGTATCGACAGCCCGTCGGATGGCTCTGACCTTTCCAGCAGAGCCAGCGTGCGTGGGGGGCGAAACACATCTCCTTTATGAGGCTCAAAAGCAAATAAATAGGGAGGTTGTAAGTATGTGTGTGTGTTTTCTTAAGCACGTCTTCCAGGAGGTCTGCGGAGCAGAGTTCAGCTTGTTCAAGGTCTCCTCGCCCAAAGGAAGGAGGTGTCTGGTCCCACGCGGGTGTCACAGGAGGGTCCAGAGAGGCTGCACCCCCTTGCCCGCTGCACCCCAACACCTCCACGGCCTTTCCTTGGGCCTTTCAAAGAGCAGGGGGGACAGAAAGGGGGACCTAGGGCTTGGCAGCAAGCTCAGCACCCTCTCCCCAACCTTCGGTGGCTGGCACACGCCCAAGCGGACAGTGCGCAGGGTCTGGCGGGCTGGTGGTGAAGGGGTGGGGGACAAGTGGTCCCAGCAGCTTTGGTGGCCTCGGGGACAGCCAAGAAGGCCAAATTCTACCCTCTCTGCTGAGGTAAAGCACCTCATACAAGCTCGGTGGCCACAGAGGTCCACCTGCCACAGCCACCGGTTGCCACCAAGGGGATGTGCCAGCCCAGTCTCCACAGCCTGGCTGCTCTCCACCCACCTCCCGAGGCAAGGACGCTCCGAGAGGCACAGCAGCTCTCTTAATTCCCCTTGGCAAGGGCTTGCCAGGGCTAAAAACACATCAACGATCCAACTATTGCCCTTCTCCAAATTGATGGCATGGAGCTGCAGCAGGGAAGTTGCGTGGCCGGGCATGGGCATGGGACGGGACCTGGAGATCATCTTCATGGGTATACCTGAAGGGGAACCACGGTCCAACGACCCTGGTGAGGTCAGTCC
Source organism: Anhinga rufa (assembly GCA_013400875.1). Taxonomy (NCBI): domain Eukaryota; kingdom Metazoa; phylum Chordata; class Aves; order Suliformes; family Anhingidae; genus Anhinga; species Anhinga rufa. The sequence continues at coordinate 6,478 of VZTV01028216.1, forward strand.
CTGAAACGCCTTTCTGAGCTGCCCTTGGGGTAAAACGCCATGGTAATACCGCAGCGATGCTCCCCGGAGCGGCTTCTCGTCCCCACAAAGTGCAGTCGAGCCCAAAAACTCAGGCTACATGGAGGGAAAGCCCAGGGCGCCCTGCCAGCCTCCCTTGAACAAACGTTCCAGTGCTTCGAAAGGCAAAGCAGCAGCAGATACTGGCAGTGCCGCCCACGGGGCCGGTGGGATAGCCGTGCCGTGCAGCCCTGCAACATCCCCGTCTGTTGGACGCACAACGCCCATGCACAACCCCTCTGGGTGCTCTGCACGGGTGCTCCTACCCGGCACACGCAAGTCTCAGCCGGGACAGCGCATCGGTGGCTCCTCACTCCACAAGCCCCACCGTCCCTCCGGCTGGGCTGACCCGGCTCCGGCTCCCGCCCCGACACAATGCCGCTCATTCAGGTGAGCCACGCTGCAGCCCTTGCATGAAGGCTGGAAATTTATGACTTGCCTTAAATGTCACCTTTTCAACTCCGTGCCTTGGCTCAGCAACCTTTGAAGCAAACATTAGCAAATGACCGGTGTTTTTCAGAGGGAAAAAAAAAAAGGGGGGGGGGAGCAGGAAAAAAAGAAGTCGTCCCTTCCAAGATAAATAAGCGCTCTCGCAATAAACAGCATGAAAAGGCTCACATTCAAAACTGGCAGAAAATACCTGCAGTCGGCGATGATGTCATCCACCAGTTGGGCACCCAGGGCGTCCAGCTCACTCGGCGAGCGCTTGGCCTTGAGAGCAAGGTGGACCTTCTCCAGGTTTTCTTCCTGCACAGTAGGTGGGGAAGAGGAGCTGGAGAGCAGGGAACCCCCCGCCCTGGCGCCCCACTCCACCCCACACCCAGGACCCTCCTAGAGAGTGCCTGGGGCTGCTCCCCATGATCAGAAACTCCAGCCTGGGTCCTACCAGGGCTCTGCACCTCTGGTTTTTGCTCCTGTTGGAGCTCCAGGGGAAACAACGGTGAAATGCAGCAAAAAATCCCATAAATCACTCAGGAGCTGAAGGAAGGTCCTTGCCTCCTGCACCTGCATCAGTAGGCAGGTGGGTGGCACGGCAAAGCAGTGCGTTCACACCCCACTGTCACCCCACTGGGGACGAGGGTGGTCCCTTTCCCTCCATCATCTTAGGAGACATGGTAGTGTGGGGTTGACGGTTGGACTTGATGATCCCAGAGGTCTTTTCCAACCTTAATGATTCTGTGATCACCCCACGGGCTGAGTAGGGCACCTGGGACGCCAACAGATGTCCCCTGCACAGCGCAGGAGTCATCAAACCCCACACCTGACCCAGCCTGGAGATGACCTCCGTCCCCTCCCTTTCCCTCCACGCAGGATGCAGGAAGGAGGTGGACAATGTTCCTTGCCACCGCGGCACTCACCAGCCTGTCTGCCGCGTGGTAGAGAAGGTTTTGGGCATCAGTTCGATAGCTGATATCTTCCCAGTAGGATGACAACACCACCACGGGCTTCACATTGCCCCAGGGCAGGTAGTAATACTGACAACCTGGAGGGCACAGCACGCTGGTGAGCTCATGATACTGGGGTGGTGGGGGGGCCCCACTCCTCAGGACTGGAGCGGAGATGAAGGGGGCAGTGCAGCATTTGGCCTTGGGCAGAAGCCCATCTCTGGGGTTCTTTTGGAGCAAGAGGATGGGAATTACGTTCCCCAAACCCACGTGCAACAGAGCAATGGACACCAAGGTCCAACGGGATGTGCGTCAACCTCCAGGGCTGCAGCAGCTCCTGCAGAGCAATGAGGCCAGAAACCAGCAGAACAACCCCAGTGGGGTGAGAACATCTCGCGCCAAAGCGAGAGCCCCACAGGAGCCAGCGAAAGGCCACCCAAAAGCACTGGCTCTTCCTTGAAGAGAAATGGGCACTGTTATTGCCAAAGCGCTGCCCAAAACCCACTTCAAGCCGGCACAGAGCTGAGGGAAGTAGTCCTGGCTTCCCCGCTCCTCCCCAGTCATGTATTCCCCCTTCACAGCACGGCTGAGTTGGGCAAGGACCTCTGGAGGTCATCTGGTCCAACCCCAGCTCAAGCAGGGTCACCTTGAGCGGGCTGTCCAGGACCACATCCAGTTGGGTTTTGAACTATCTCCAAGGATGGAGACTCCACCCCCTCCCTGGGCAGCCCGTCCCAGTGCTCGGTCACCGCCACGTCGCTCACCATCAAAAACGGCCCGGCTGTACTGCGTGGTGGAGGCCAAGGGCAGGCAGGTGTTGTCAAATTTGTTGCCGTAGTTGCCAATGCTGACCTCAAACTGGATGGCGTCGTCCACGTCTCGGAGCATGGTGGCCGAGTAGAAGGCAGCGAAGAGGGAGTACTTCCGACGGCGCAGGTACTTCTGCAACAGGCACAGGGTCGTGTCCAGAGAGGAAACACCCCAGCTCTCCCACACACAGACCCTCCTCCACCCCGGCACACACCAGCTCAGCGGGGCCCGAGATGGAAAAGTTTATTGCAGGGAAGAAAAGGGCACGCTGCAACGAGGGAATTTTGGGTGAGATATTTAGGAAAAACCTGACAAAGGAGAAGGCTAGAACCTTCCGTAAAAAAAAATGGAGTTTAAACCTGAAGAAATGAGCAAGAGGAGCACATCTGCGATAGCGCTCGAGTGGGGATGGGGGTCCTGTTGAAGGAAATCTCCCACCCCTCCGTGTTCACCACGGTCTGCTCTCTACCATGCAGCAGCTCAGATGGACACCTTGGGATGGAAACGCAGCAGGAGACTCCCTCCAGGAGCTCACCGACCACTCCACCGCTCAGGGGACATCACCCACCCAGGACCAGCACCCTTCCCTAGTGCCCCACAGGGCTGTGCCGCCGGAGGGCCGACCCCAGAGCCCACAGGGCCGGGTACCCCACGGAGACCCCGTTACCTCCACCCGCAGGATGTCATCGGCGGAAATGTCCTCCACCTTCTGCTCCACGTGCTCCACCAGCTTGGTCTCCAGCTCCACCAGCATCCTGCCACGATACGCCACTCCCTCGCCCTTGGGGTAGACCAGGGACAGGCATCAGGACCCCGGTGCCCCCTCCCCGCAGGCGAGCTCTGCCTTTGCTTTCAGTGGGCTTCATTGCAGAGGAGCGAGATCAGGCAAAGTATTTCTGCAAGCGCTTCGAAGGTAGAGAGCGTCTGGGCAACAGAGCAATATCAGGAGGTGTTTAGCCAGCGGGAACAGCCAGGGGCAGAAAATGCAGTGCAGGCTCCTAATAACAAAGCTGGTTTGGGTTAATAGCAGCTTTCTTTTGGCAAGGAGGGGTGGTAGTTTAGTCGAGGTTGCGCTGGAAAGAAGCCGACGTCACCTTTCCTAAATTGAGCGTCTCGTAGGGGTCGGGGAAGCCGGTGAACTCCCGAGGGCTGCCGTAGAGGTTGATATAGCAGGGACCGAAGGTCGGCAGGAACCCAAGCCCATCATCCGCTGGAGACCACGGGGGAAAAGAGCCATTAGAGAGTCCCAAACGCGCCTCGGGGACGTGTCCCGCGGGGCTTCATCGCAGGACCATGGGCACCACACGCATGCAGCTGGAGGCCACCAAAATGCTGCAGTTTTTCACCCCCTTTTTGTCCTACAACCGCTTACCTTTTTGCAGAGGAAAGACAAGGTGGGTGTGGGGCTGCGTGGGGGACACGGAGCTTCCCGGTCCCAGGAAGAGTCCCCAGAGAGGGAGAGCATCGTTTTGCTGGTGTGAGCAAGCGTAGGGGATTTACACCAGCCAAGGAGCTGGCCCCGTGCTCCCCTTAAGGCAGTAAGAGAGTGCTCGGAAGAGAATGGCTTGTTTTTATGAAACCTCGAGCAGAAGGAGCAGCGAAGGGGCATAAACCATTTGCAGGGTCCTGCTCTGAGCTGGCTGCTCCCCGCGCACGGCCGGCTCAGCACACAACACGCGCTGTACCACGAAGGCATCGCTCCCCGACACGGACACCAAAAGCCCGCTGTGGGGAAGGGCAGCGGAGCCCTTTCCCCGCTCCCGCAGGGCAGGGGGAGGCCGTGCTCTTCCCACTGAGGTGCCCAGGCACCACGCAGCCGATGCTCCCCCAGCTCCGGCCAGCGCTCCAGCCCTGACGGCAGCTGAGCCAGCAAAACCATTACCAAGCGGTGATTGCAAACCGAGAGGCTAAGGGGACGTACGGTCTGCGGCTTTCAGAGGCTTCGCGAGAGCAGGAAACTCATCTGAGGCACAAAGAAATGGAGAGAGGTTAGGAAAGGCTGGCAGAAAAGCATGAGGGGAGGATGGGGGGTTATGGACATGGGGGTGGATGCTTTCATGGGCTTTTGATGCCAGCAGACACTGGAGAGACAGAGAGAAAGGGGGAGGTTGTTAAATAGCCCTATCGCCCTCCCCGGAGGCTGTGGGATTGGCGTGAAACAGGAGGATTTGAGAATCCTTGAAGGATGCTCTACATGTTGCAGAAGTTGGATGGACCCATGGGGCGGGTGGGAGCCGCGGTCCCCCAGCGCCTCCTTGGGATCCCGCAGGTCTCAGTGGTGGGGGGGGTGTGTGCTGGTCCCGGGCAGACCCCTCGCAGCCTCCTCCTCCCTCCCCGGCCTCTCTCTCTCTCCCCAGGCCAGCCCAGGAGATGCACTTTAACTGGGGAAACTGGGGGCTGGACACACAAGCACCCCAGTGGAGAACAGTGCTGCACCCCAGCTCCACACCCTGCATGCACGGCTGGGCAGCTCTGGGGGGCACGAGCTGCAGGACACACGGCCGCAGGACACACGGCCGCGGCTTTGCACTGGGTTTGAGCCCCGGCTGCTGCTGCCAGCCCCTTCCCGTGCCCCTGCGGCAGGGGGGTGCTCGTGCTGAGGTGGGGGGCTGCAGGGCACCCGAGAGTCTCAGAGATGCACGAAGCAAAGGGAGCAGAGCAAGGGGAGCCCCGATGGGGTCACAGATGCCTCCAGAGCTCGCCAGCAGCAGGAGATGCTCATGCAGGTTAGGGCAGCCTCTGCTCCTGGCCCTGCCGTGGCTCTCGGCAGCCCCCCAGGAGCGTCCCAGCTCCCTGCCCTCCTGCTCGGCACAAGTGACACAGTCACCCAACCCATCCCTGCCAGCGCCTCGTCAGCGGTCCTTCACTTGCAAAAGCCCCTGGGACTTGAAACAGCTCCCTCAGCTGGACCTAACCCCCCATCCCACCCCGTGCCAGCCCCTAAGTGCCACCCAAGGAGGAGCCGCGAGCGGGGGCACGCGCAGGACGTGGCATCTTCCAGCACCGGTGACACCAACCGCACAGGGGACCGCAGCCGCCTCCGCGCAGCAACGAAGAGAGGAAGCAAAACCTCCGGCGCGCCACGGCCCCGCAGCCTCCCATCCCAACACCCCTGCGAGGACCCGAAGATCTTCAAAACCACAAAGCAGGAGGTCCGACCAGAGAACAGACTGCACGGCGGAGCAACCCCCAGCACCCCGTCCCGCGTCTCCTCCAGCACCAGCGCCTTGGCAGGGACCATCGTGGACGCGACATCCTCCAAGCCAACACCAACCTCCGGCCACGAGCATGCAGCGCTCCTCTGCAGCCATGCACCCGAAATCCCATCCTGCTGCCCCCTCCCTTACCCTCCAGCTCCCCGCCGGGCGCCGAGATCTTGGACATGCAGAGGTAGGCAGTGCTGATGATATCGTTGTGCGTCAGACGGTCCCTGCAACACAACCCGCGATGCCGTCGCACCGTGGACCGGGGNGCACTCACCATCGCTGGCAGAGTCAGGGACTGGTTCCACTGCGGGTTGGCGTTCTTCTCCAGGATCCTCGAGTAGAGCTGGAGGTGCGAGATGGGGGGTGAAAAGTCCGTGCCGCCCCAGCGCTTGCAGCTCAGAGCTGCTCTTCAGCAAAGCAAGGCTGCCGCACGCCCCGTCCNAGCCCCCCAGGAGCGTCCCAGCTCCCTGCCCTCCTGCTCGGCACAAGTGACACAGTCACCCAACCCATCCCTGCCAGCGCCTCGTCAGCGGTCCTTCACTTGCAAAAGCCCCTGGGACTTGAAACAGCTCCCTCAGCTGGACCTAACCCCCCATCCCACCCCGTGCCAGCCCCTAAGTGCCACCCAAGGAGGAGCCGCGAGCGGGGGCACGCGCAGGACGTGGCATCTTCCAGCACCGGTGACACCAACCGCACAGGGGACCGCAGCCGCCTCCGCGCAGCAACGAAGAGAGGAAGCAAAACCTCCGGCGCGCCACGGCCCCGCAGCCTCCCATCCCAACACCCCTGCGAGGACCCGAAGATCTTCAAAACCACAAAGCAGGAGGTCCGACCAGAGAACAGACTGCACGGCGGAGCAACCCCCAGCACCCCGTCCCGCGTCTCCTCCAGCACCAGCGCCTTGGCAGGGACCATCGTGGACGCGACATCCTCCAAGCCAACACCAACCTCCGGCCACGAGCATGCAGCGCTCCTCTGCAGCCATGCACCCGAAATCCCATCCTGCTGCCCCCTCCCTTACCCTCCAGCTCCCCGCCGGGCGCCGAGATCTTGGACATGCAGAGGTAGGCAGTGCTGATGATATCGTTGTGCGTCAGACGGTCCCTGCAACACAACCCGCGATGCCGTCGCACCGTGGACCGGGGAGGTTTGCCCGTGGGGTCTCCCCCTGCCCGTCCGACCCCTCCAGCTCAGCTCTGCCCGCGGGCGGGTGCAGGCAGCCCCCCAGTGAGCCCCCTCCCTGCTCACCAGTCGGTCACCCGGATCCTCATCTTCTCGCACATGGAAGGGAACTGGGAAAAGAGGCAGGAAGAGGAGCGGTGAGTGGCGGCNAAGCAAGGCTGCCGCACGCCCCGTCCGTGGAGCTGGAAAGCCTCAGGTTCCCCAAAATACAGACTCCATTCCATGGGTGGCCCAGCGGGGCTTTGCATCGCATGGGTACAACCCTCTGTGCAGGAGGCAGAGGAAGCTATGGGCTGCTTGGGGACCTCCCCCCCCCCAGGACCACCAGAAACTCACCCCCTTCCCACTGTGGTTGCTCAGAATAATGTCCCACGCCTGTCCCCCCTTCCCTGGGCCCTGTCCCCAGGGGAGGATTTATGGGCAGGGGAGACTTTCAGCCCTTCAGTGCTGCTGCAGATCAAAAGACAAGTGGCGGCTCATGGGCATATTGCTAGGTGACGGCACTGGAGGGGACCCGGCAGCAAAAGGAGCGGGATGGGGCTCTGCAAAGCCACCGGAGCCACCTCCACACCCTGGCTGGCCATGGGGGGACGTTCGGCGGCGCTGGGGACAGCCAGCCGCTCGCTTCGGCCATGGCCAAGAAGAGCAGCACAGCCCTCTGCTGCCGCACCGTCCCCCTTCCCCAGGAGCCCAGCCTCTCCACCCGCATTTTTAATGCAACAGCACCACGAAGAGCCCAGCGAAGAAATTACTCGGGTGCAGCCTGGCACACCGTGTCCGGCGGCCCGGCTCGGCTCCACGCGTGCCGCGCACACCGGGACGGGGCTGGGGGCATCAGCTGGGCTGCAGGACATTGCAATGCAGAGGGAAAGACGGCGGGGCGTCACAAGGACCGATGGGACCTTTGCGAATGCTCCAGTAAAGCGAAGGACCCAGTTTTCCCTGTGCACAGGTGCCGTCCCAGCCCGGGGACTGGGCGGGGGGCTGCCCTGCTCCGGCCGCTCACCGTCTTGCCCGCAAAGCTGACTTCCACGAAGGGATCGACCAGGTTTTTCTTGTTGCTTTCGAAGCCAAAGATCTGCCTGACGTTGTCCATGACGGCGTCGTCCACTGGGAAGAGAAGGAGATGCTGAAAGCTCGTGGAAGCCCGCGGCATCCGGATGGCCCCGGCTCTCCGGGCGGGCTGTCCCACCAGCCCAGCGGCACATCTCCATGAGCCAGGTGGGGAGGAGCAGGAAGGTAAAACCAGTTTGCACCAGTAGACGACTTATCCCCCAGTACGCTACAACTGACCGGTATCTGCAAGGGCTTTGGGCCAAGGCTACGGATAAAGTTTCCTCATCTGTGCCCTTATTCCTCTCCGGCATGTGGCAACCCGCCGCGATGCCAAGGGCCGGATCCGGCGCGCTCCAGCCCAGCAAAGGAGACACTTACTCTGGGGCAAGTCTTCGGCCTTGAAGATTTTCAGGCAGAAGTGAGCCCCTCTCAGGGTGACCCCGGTGGGGCGCAGCAGGTTGCCCTCGATGTCTTCTTTGTCTTCAGAGACCTCCTTCTTCTCCAGCTGCAGGACAACAGGACAAGAGGAAAACACGACCAAGCTTCCCAAAAGTCCTGGAATGAGCAGCAAAACCCCAAAATCCAGCACCTTGCCCCCAAAACGGAGGAAAATCAAAGCTGCGGCTCCCCTGGGAAGAGGTGTGGGGTTTGATGGCCCAGGGCGGTGGAGTCCCACGGTTGGAAGGTCCCCCTGTCATGGCCAGGGCAATACTCACAGGAGCTTCATCTCCAGGTCCCAGCACGAACAGGCTGACTTTCAGATAGCCCTTGGCCCCCGCGGAGAAGTCCTCCGGGTCAGAGAGCAACAGCCATTTCCTGAGGAAAGCATGTTCTAGGGGAGAAAAGAGATGGAGACCATGCACTGGTCCTTGGGCGTGCAGGGAGGTGGCTTCAAGGATGCTGTTGGGTGGGAGGAGAGGAGAGGGAGAGGGAGAGGGAGAGGAAGGGGGAGGGGGGGGGGCGT
>VZTV01028218.1:386-13323 GCA_013400875.1 Anhinga rufa
AAATTTAAGAGGGGAGGGGAAGAGAGATACTCCTCTTTGGTATTTTAGCCCTTAGTGGAACCAGATAAGACAGAAAGAAAAGAAAAAAACCCCAAACACAGAAACCAAAACCACCGACAACCTCCAACCCCCACCCCAAACTATCATACCTCAGGCTCCATGTGCCTTGGGAACAGAGATGTTGTGAGATATTTGTACAAAATTCTCATGTCATCTTGTTCGAGTCCACTCCTGGAACATCAGGGAGAATAAGAAACACAAGTGATTTTGTCCTTAAGTTCAGATCATGCATTTTCCTCTAACAAAAACTCAGGCAAAGCACATACCAAACCAGGGTAGCAACATTTCAGTGTCTCAGTAGATTCAATCCCGGAACACTCATTTTTAATAAAATGTTAGTTTATTTGCTTTAGCAAATGTACAACACACATCTAAATTAGTCATAAACCAGAAGGGAAATAGAAATAATATTTAAACAAAGATCAAGCTTGGTATCAAGTCCATTTTTAAGTAGAACTATTCACAAGCATTGCAACTTTCTGGTTCAGAACCATATAAAGAACAATACTTTAATTGACCTTCTCTACTAAAAGGTCCTACAGAGGAACTTGTGTATATGCACAGAGGCTCTGTGTGATGGAAATGACAAGGATACTTCTCTAGCTGCTCCTCAGGCCAACTTGGAAGTAATCATTTGGTACAGGTTAGACATTTTGAAGCCAAAGACCAATACCTTTCTTACATATCACTCATCCTACCATTCAGTTTCTCATTTTCATGCAACTCTCTCACTGATTCAGAAGCTTTGCTATGATGGCACTTATTTATAGGATGAGAAATTGAAGATACACAAGAATTATCGAAGTACCTACCAGATTAGCTGGTCATTGTAGAGAAATGCAGTGTACTTGACTATGTTCAGGCTTTCTTCCATCCTATTAATAAATGACTGAATTTTCAAGTAAGTCATTTTATCCAGTGGAAAGAAGCTGATTCCACAAAACACATCCAGCAGATCGCAAGACTGTAAATGCAGTGTCTGCAAGTACTAAGAAAATAATGACAGGTTTTTTTTAGAATTCAGAAAACTTCCAATCTTTAGATTTAAATGACACATTTGAGTCTAGTCCCCATTACTTAACACTAACGATCAAAAAAATGTCCCCCTCCAATTCTGCTTGTAATACATACTCCTTCATGCAGGGACAGACTTAGTAGGGCCTGCAGCAATAGGACAAGGAGTAATGGTTTTAAACTAAAAGAAGGTAGGTTCATTCTAGATATTAGGAAGAATTTTTTTTACAGTGAGGGTGGTGAGACACAGGCCCAGGTTGCCCAGAAAGGTAGTAGATGCCCTGTTCTGGAAACATTCAAGGTCAGGTTGGACAGGGCTCTGAGCAACCTGCTCTAGTTGAAGCTGTCCCTGCTCACTGCAGGGAGGTTGGACTAGATGGCCTCTAAAGGTCCCTTCCAACCCAAACCACTCTATGATTCTGTAGTGTGAATATGATTCCAGGAGTCAGCTTGTTGTTATTTAATCATAGTGACAACAGCTAGCTCAAGATCTTTTGAGAGATTAAGAAGGCACAGCCTGTCTTACTAATACTTAATTTCAGAACTAACTCTGTAGAAATATTAACAGATAAATCCATTAGTTTTCAACGTGCAAAGGAAAAGATAATTTCTATTATTCTCTTTCTTGGTAGACTATAACCTTTACCAAGAGATTTCAAATGCACTAGCAAATGCTCGGCTCTGTGAAAGATGAGTTATCCAATGGCTCCCTCTACAGTCATTTCACATTACCAAAAAAACGAAGAAGTAAAATACTTATAACAGATTTCTGTCACAGTTTATAATCTAAGTCTCATTTCCTTTCGGAGTTTCAGTGCAGTCCAAGCCTGCCAGTAACACGTAGCCAATTCGTTCAATAGGGTTATAACAAAACAACTTGAATGACCAAGCTTTAAGCATTTCTAATTCCCAAAAATTCTAATTTTCTAAGAAGATAAACAATTTTTCCTTGGGTTTCTGTTATACAAATCTATAGCAATTATTGTTTTGTCTTCAGTAGGAACTGAAAAGAAAAACAATGCTTTAAAGATAAAAATATACTACTTCCCTTTTTGCCATGTGCTATTTTTTAATTTAGTCTAGACAGAAGTATACACCAGCTAATCAAACAAGTACTCCTTGTGCCAACAGCGTTCATTCTAGAATCTATGATAGTCTTACAAAAAAAAAGCAAAGCCCACCCCCTCGCATAAACCTACAAGCGAAGGCTGTCCTAAAATCAAACTGAATTGTACTTTCGTTTACTGTGTCACAATATTATTATTCTAAAAAACTGTTGAGAACAAAATTTTAAACACCAGCGTACAGCATCTACACTCCCATCGTTATCACAGATATCAATATTTGCATCTCTACCACAACAGAATTAACTGCCAACAGCAGTCCTCTTTCCTTCCGTGCAAACAAGAAAAATGAGGGCAGACAGACACTCGATTGCCATCTTTTAAAGCTAGCTTGCTGAAACTTTTCATGTAGGAACTTGAAATTCTGCCAGACATGGCTACTCAGTCAGTTACTTCATGTGAAAAATACCTGAATAATATTTGATGGATTTCTTGCTCAGAAATAGGTTTTGCTTTCTATCCTTTCACTAAAATATTTGCTTTTAAAGATTGAAATCAAACTCTGAAGACTAGTTATAACCAAGGCAATATCTCCTGAAACTTTATCAGACATGGCTACTAATTCCATGGGGGAGGGGGCGGGGGGCAGAGAAGTTAAAAATCACAACTATCCATTACTTCACAGTACTATGGAACTTGAAGTCTGTGCATGCAGGTTGTGGAATCTCCATCCCTGGCTATTTTCAAGACTCAACCAGCCAAAGCCCTGTGCAGTCTAGTTTGACTTCTGTGTTACCCTACTCTGAGTAGGAGGCTAAACTAGATAACCTCTCCAGATTCCTTCCAATCTGAATGATTCTGCAACAGTTACTCAAATAGGTTGCACAGACTGTTAACACACTACCCAGTTCAAGTGTTAACCTAGAATTTCCAAAGAATGAACATGATTCCATCAGAAAAAATATCCAACAGCTGAGCTTTTCCATCAAGCCATAACCCTGCTTGTGGTTCAACTCCATTTAAAGAATCTACCACATTAGTAGGAAACAGGAAGTATTTGAAAAAAATGAGCAACCTGACTTTTTGTGTTGCCACTACACCTTTTCCACTGCCTATGTTTTATAGTTACACTGCAGCCACTTAGGGGAGATTTTTGCATTTTATTTCCAATGCAGAATCACACTGTATGTGCCTGAAAAATAAGGTCTTACTCGATGGAAGAATTTCTCTAGTCTCTCCTTTAGAACTTTTACACCTCCATCTTCCATGGCTCTCAGGAATGTGCCATTGAAAAGCTAATAGTTAAAAGAAAAAAAAAAAATCAAGTCAGTTGGGTTATTTACAATAATTTAAGTTATTTACAATCATTTCTTGTAACTTGGCCATGAATATAGCTAGATTACAACATAGCTCCTGTTTCTCAGTATTTGGACTCCACACAGATCCAAATGTACCCCTTCTTTATTGAAAAAAACCCTCTCAGAGTTGCAGAGCCCAGGTATAGATGGCAGCAGAGGCAGAATTAGATAGAAAAGGAAATGAAATTCTTTAATGGTAGATAAATTATTTATCTGTGTCGCTGAAGTATCTTATGCTCTTGCTTTGTAGAAGCCAGATTGATGGCCTTTATCCAGGATTGTTCCTCCAACAGATAGATCAAACACTTAGTAGTGTAGCTGCCCATGAAAAAAGAAATCTGGACTTCACAGAAATTAGAAGGCTCTTATTTTTACAATAAGCTAATGAACCAGCACAGGTAACCACAAAAGCTTTGTTTCTCTTCCATCAACACCATTACAGCTTCAGAAAGAGAGCAGACAATAGCAGTGAGACAAGAATGTCAAAGCAATGATGAGCTTGCACATCCGAATGGTACCCTGAGGATCTCTTCCTCTGCCCAGACGAGGAACCTCTAGTATTAACTCTACCTTGTACATGCTGTAGCACTGCTGTAGGACTGAACTATAAACCTTGTCCTGCAGAAAAGAGAGCAGGATATTAGCATAAGCAGAATTTCAAATATTTTGGCTGAGCTACACATAACATATGTTGTCAAAGAGCCAGCAAACACACAAATTAGAGAAATAAATCTCTGAAAAGTTAAACAGCATTTTCAGTCAGCATCTAGAAATTTCTTTGTACTTATAAAGTACTGTTTCAATAATGGGAGTCCCTTCCCCCCTTACATTTAATTCCAAAAGCACCTTATTAACTCACACACAAGATACCAGTTACAAATAGTGTCCTCCCGTAAGGCCAGTGGTTAGTGATAACGAACTTATTCTGATTAGTTTTCTCTTCATCCAGGTCAAAGGCTAAAGGAGATGGCAGGTTTTTATTGGGCTAGGATCTTAACCCAGATGAAAAAAAAAGACTATTTTATTGTTTGTCTGGCACCAATCCTTTTCTTAGAACACAATGAGGAACAGAATTAGTGCATGCTGTAATGAACAGAGGCAGCATAAGCAACCAGCTTTTTTAATATTGTCCCATTCAGCCAAATACCCTTCGTGGAGACAGTTAAACTGACCTAATGATACTGCAGTTTGGACAAGAAATCCCATGATAGATAGAGCTGTTTGTTTTTCCAGATTATTAGTAAAGATTACTATCAGTCTTAAGACCGTAGTAACATGTATACTTAAACCTAACAAAAATACGTAGATTTAAAATCTTGCAAGAACTTTATTAAACAGACAGATCCTAAGAAATACTTGCCTATTCCAAGCTAAAAGTCTCACAGCTGTATTGTGATATTTATTGGGTGATCTTGAACTGCTATCTGGATAATTTGTTATCTCACTGTCTTCTTTAAACTATTGAAAAGTACTTTGCCCTTTTTCCATTTATGGGGATATATATATATATATAAATAAACCAATTTGGCAGCAGTTCAGGAAGAATCAAACCAAGATATTTCTGGAGGTACTCTTAAAATACAATATAATCCATTAACAACAACAACAAAAAAAAAAGTTCAGCATTACCAGTAATTCTTCTTCCTGATATTCATAGACTGGCTTTCCATCTTTGTGTTTTTCTATTATGGGATTCCGTACAACCTAGAAAGTGGAACAGGCTGGTATTAGACAATGCAGAATGCATTGAGAACATTGCGATATGATGTTTTAGAAATATGGATATCACATGCATAAGTACCATGACCATCCAGAAGTTTTCCTCAGGTTCATGGAAAAATTGTCTATTCTTCTGCGTATGTAAGGATTTTGCAGGTTTTGTTGGACTAAAGGTCCTGGAAACAAAACACAAATGTAGACATAGATATTTATACACACTCACAAAAAGACGACATATGATTGGGAAAACAGAGTGCTTGCGCTAATACCATGAGCCATGCAATGAAGAGTTCATACCTTGTGAATTGTACTATAGCTTCACATAGTCCCACATTTCTAATTTTTTCATTCTTTTCTACTTCATTTGGGTGATAGAAGAGAATCTTCTTTTCTTCCTAAAATTTGAAAAAAGAATCAAAGCAAATGCATTTTAACAGAATCAGAGGTAAAGAATACTAAGTCCATGGTCTGCTTGTTTTTTGACTTTATCCTCTTAATTTCCTAGGCAGAATTTTATCTTGTACCTCAATGGGCTTCTGTAAAACGGATAAAAGACATATTTAAGCACAGTTAAGCAGTCAGTCATCCCAAGATATCGCAAAATGCTTTATAAATGCCAAGGCTATTGAAATCATAGGCCCTAGTCACTTCACAGCTAGTTCAAAGGCTAGCTTCAAAGCTAGATCAAAGCATGGCTAGCTTCAAAGCTAGCTCAGGTTGCTCAAGGCCTTTTCCAGTCAAGGTTTGAATATCTCCAAAGACAGAGATTCCACAGCCTTTCCGGGCCCCATTCTGCTGTGTGACCACTTCCCTGTGAAGAATTTTTTCTTCTATCTCATCAGAATTTCCCTTGCTGGAACTTCTTCCACTACCTCTCATCCTTTCACTTCAAGAAGAACCTGAATCCATCCTCTGTAGCCACCCTTTAGGCAGGTGAAGCCAGCCATCAGACCCCCTTCTACATAGTCTCTTCTTCAGGCTGCACGAATCGTTATCTAAGGCTCTCCTCGTACATCACGGTGGCCCCCTGACCGACTCACGGGCCCTCCACGGGGCTCGCTTCAGTTTGTCAGTGTTTCTTCTACTCTGGGAAGCCCCAGATGAACACAGCTCCCACCAGCAGTCCCACAAGGATAAAGAGAGGGGAAGCAATCGCTTCACTCAACCTGCTCACACAGCCCAGTACGCTGTTAGTTTTCACTGCCACAAGGGCACACTGCTGATTCACGTAGGACCTGTTGTTCGCCAGGACTGCCCAGTCCTGTTTTGAAAAGCTGCTTTCTAACCAGTCAGCCCCTGGGCTGACAGTGCACGAGATTATTTCATCCCACACATGGGACTCTGCGTTTGCATCTGTTGAGCTCTGCGAGGTTTCTGCTAGCCTGTTTCCCCAGCTTGCGGCGGGTCCCTGTGAAAGCAGCCCTGCCCTCCAGCGAGACAACAACGTCCCCCAGTTCGGAGTCACCCACGGACTCGCTGAGGGTGTACTCAGACTCATCACCCTGGTCATTAATAAGTACAAAAGTATACTGTTCAAAAACTATTAAAACTAAAGATTGTCACATGAACAAGCCAATACACTGTTATCATAGACGGAGACTACAGCTCCTTGAATTTACTTATTAAAGATGACAGTAGCAAGAAAACGCTAGCATTAGCTTGGATTTAACTCGGTTAAACACTAAGCGTTCTACCATGTTGTATCCACCTGGAGAAAACTAATTTTAGAAAAAGCTCACGCACCAGTATGAGACAGTTACAGCCAGGCCAGCCCCTCACCCGCACCGTCTCACACACCGCTCTTGAGACGCCCTGGGGCCCTGCTCCTTTTGGCTCTGAAGCGCGGACAGACCCGGGCGTGCGCGGCACCTGCCCCGGGAAGCGCTGACCCGGCGGGGGCACGCCGCGGCCCGGGCCTCGGGCGGGGACAGCCGGGCCGGGGGAGAGCGGGGCCGGGAGGTGCCCTCCTCGACGCGCCCCGCCGGTACCTCTCCCTCCTTGGGGCCCAGCTTGGGGTTGTAGATGAAGAAACTGAGCAGGGTCGGAGCGAGCTGCTTCTCCTGGCCGGCTCCCCCCGCCGCCGCCGCCGCCGCCGCCATCCTGAGCCTGAAGCGAGCGCGCCGGGGACCAGCAGCCGCCACACACCATCAGGGAGCAGCCCGGGGCCCTCCGCCGGCACCGGCCCCGCAGCACTTCCTCCTTCCTCCTCCGCCCCGGAAGAGCCCGGTGCGGGCCGGGAAGTGCTCCCGGGGGCCCGGCGGCGCCCGGCGCTCCGCAGCGCCCCCCCGCCGCGGGGAGGGGAATGGCAGGCGTCGGGCGGGAGCGTGGGCTGCCCGGGGCGGGCACCGCCTGGGGTCGGGGGGCTCGCAGGAGGCGGGGGAGCCCCGGGGGTCCCGTCTTCCCTCAGCAAGAGGTTGTGCCCGGGCAGCGATCCGTAAGCCCCGCTGGAGCGTCCCGGCACAGCCCCTCCCGGGCAGCCCCGCCACGGGCCAGCGGTGCGGTGCGGTGCGGTGCGGTGCGGTGCGGTGCGGTGCGGTGCCGCTTGGCCGTAACACCCCTTTTCTGAAGAGCAAACACAGCGCAGTTCAGTTCCCTTCTGATTCCATCAAAGCTGCCTGGCAGCTGAAAAAGGTAGAAACGCTTTATTTTTAAAGGTAAAACCCGAGATTTAAAAGATGAGATGTACTACAAGTTTGAATATGCTGAAGGGAATGTCATCCAGCATCACATAGTGCAGGTAATCCTTTCTCCATAGATACATTTATTCTGATTATTTTTCCGTTTTTTTGTTTAGCACATTTAAGATAGTGGCATTGAACTAATAAAATACTCAATAAGCTTTTCTTTTACTTTTCTATTCAAATTTTAATCAAAATTCATTGTGAACTAAATTATAAGTAAAACCAGCTACATAGTAAGAGATGTATCACTTTGCTTCTCTATAGGAGTATGAAGTGTAGGAGTCTGAATAAAGTTACATAATTGCTTAAATACACACCTAGGTAAGGTATAAGAGATACAATTGAACATCGCATTCCACCAGGTCATTCAGAAAAATGTACTGGTAAGCTTTTTTGAAGTCGTGCCAGATTAAATCTGAAAGAAAACTGTGTTTCTTGAGTTTGTTTTTTTTTGCTTTTGTTATTATTTCAGTTCCCATCATCACTCTTAGGTTATATTTACTTTCAGTGCTAGTACTGCCATTCTGGATAGTCCTCATCAGCCTCAGCAGTTGATGGCTTACTTGAGTAATTCAAGTGCTGTAGGAGCACAGTGTGGAATAAAGATGCTGTAAGACTGCAGTAATTTAATATTTAATGTCTGTACTCAAAAAGTGAGTGGTGTAAGCAAAAGAGAGATGACCACCATTTCCCCCTGGACCGGTAGAGCGGGCGTGCAGCACTGCCTCACATCCCTAATGCCATGCCATGGCTGCAAACCCTCCTGGTGCCTGGCCCGAGGGAGGCAGCTGCCTCCTGTGAGGGAGGGGAGGCACAAAATGGAGGAGGCTGCCTGCTATGAGGGAGGGAAGGCACAAAATGGAGGGGACTGCCTCCTCTGAGGGAGGGAAAGAAGGCACAAAATGGAGGGGGCTGCCTCCTCTTGAGGGAGGGAAGGAAGGCACAAAATGGAGGGGGCTGCCTCCTCTGAGGCACAAAATGGAGGTGCTGGCTGTGAGGTTCGGTGAGCTATGTGAGCAGCCATGCTGAGGCCCTCTCAGGCTGGTTCAACATAGAGTTTGAATATGTGAATTCACATGAATGTAGTATGTGTGCAGACTCCATTTGCATGGGTGCAGAGCTCATCACCACCTTAGGTGGCACCTTTCCTACCCACTGGCATGGTGTTTAATCCAAACCTCTCAAGAGCTGAGCAGCTCCTCACGTCCTGTGGACTGGACAGGTAGAAGCCACCCAGCAGACTGAGCCATAGCAGCAGACAGAGCATTCCCAGTCAGCACCAGCCAGGTCTCAAACAGCTGTAGGAAATGTTTCCAAGCTGCAGAGAGAATCTGATTTATAATTTAATGCAGGTGTTTGCAGAGAGGCCACACCAGAAGGGGACTCCTGCCTCTTCCTAGGACAAGAAAGGAGGATGAGGGAAGGCCTTGCTGTGCTGAGCTCCATAGGGTTTCCCTGAGCAGGGGCTGAGTGGGATCAGGCCAAATGTGGCAGGATGAGGCATCCAAATACCCTCATTCTTACTTCCTATCCTACAGCTGTGAGTTAAATTCAGCAATGTGCGCAGATGAGCCCTTTAGAGTTATGGTCTGTCCATTTGAAGGCTGCAACACAGATGAGACTGTTTCTGGGAACATCCAGTCAGGATTGAATAGATCAAATGAAAAAAAAAACCAACAAAGTTGCCCCGCTTTGCATGTGCTATACTATGGGGGGCAGGGTGTGGTTGTGATCAGGTCTGCAGGCCAGATGGGAGTTAATTTCTTTATACTGCTCACTTAATGCAAAACATGAAAATTCTTAAAATTGGTAGTATTGATAGTCAAGTTAATTAGTTTCTTACCAAAGAAATTATAAAACTGCAGTGACTGTGAATTTTGGCTTGTGTTGGGTTAAACCTTTAGATGTGTGTTTGTTCAGGACTTAACATGATAGTGATCCTGGTCTATGACTAGGGTGCCTGTTTACTGCTATAATACAAATAGTGTTGCAATGAATATATTGTGGAGGCATATATGGTTGGACGGTGGATGCTTACTGCAGTTGGTGATTGCTAAGGAAGGTGTTTCCATGCCAAACTTTCCCTAGGAAGGGAATTAATGTACGTGTAGTGATTGCTAAAATATAATTCTGCTCAGTGCAACCTCATCTGTAACTTGACATTGCTTTTGGTGGAAGTATTTGTGATAATCTACAAAGAGTAAGTGATAACAGATTCAATTAAATTATTACATTTCTAATGTACAAATTCGCAGGGCAGGAAGAAACTTCGATTGTGGTTCAAATTTCACCCCATCTTCTTAATTGTATGTGCAGTAACACCACACCTTGACATTTGCAAAGTGGCATCAGATCACCCCGAGTTTGAAATGTGATTCCTAGCCCATGATTATGTAAAATTAAACTGCTGCATAAGTACATTGGGAATTTGACAGGACAACCTCTGCATAGACAAATAATTAACAACTTTATGAGTGATTTCCAATTTATTAAAAAAAATATGTAGAGGTAAGAAATAGTATCTTCAGCATTGTGTAGTTGTACTTTTTGGCTTGTTGAGCCTATTTCTAGGTACTATTTTGAGCATTTCTGTCAGCTGCATAGTAGCAGACTTAACAAAAAGGTATACTATAAATCACTGGGTGTTAGAGCTGACGGCTGTAAATAAATACAGCTGACAGTTCAAATAGCTGTTCCATTGACAGTATGTGGTCTAAATGTGTTAACAAATGTGTAGACTCAGCAGTTTGGGATTAGTTCAGCAAATAAATTACAAAATAGCACTGTGATCCAGCAAAAAGCACAATGCCTGTGTATCCCTGCTCTGCACGCTTTGTTAATACTGTAAGAGGCCTTTGTAGCTCTGTGTCTATATCTAGCTCACTGCAGCTAGTTACAGAGGTCCTGCTAAGAGTATCATTCATGCCCCCAGATTTCTTAGTGTGATGTCAGTGAACATGAGCAACTGAGTGTCACGGTGAGTAGAGAAGGTTTAATAATGGATGTATTTGCTTGGCAGAATCAGAAATTTCATAAAGGAAGGTAGTAACTTTACACTAGTTTTGGTTATGATTAAGGATACAAAGTCACTGAATAACAATAAAAAACTACTTCCATGCAAAACTTGAGGTATTTAAATGTTTTGATTTGTTTAATGTGTTTATCAGGAATGCCTAGGTTTTTTTACTAGCCTGGATCTGTAGTACATGTGAAAGAAAAGCTGGGAAGTGAGGATGAGGAAGGGCCTAGACAGTTAAGTATTTCAGCTCTGAAATGAATTATAATAAAATATTAATTATTTCCCTGCTGATCACAGCAAGAAATGAGAGAATTAAATGAAGAATGATGTCATGGATTGACATATTTAAGGCATGGTGGTTTTTTATGCTTAGAGGTTGAATAAAGCCACTGTTTATTCTTTTATATTTTAACTATATTTTAACTATTCATACGTGGCACAAGGTATTATGGGGTAAATAATGTGAACATGAGATGGAATGCTGGAGACCTGTATTTTAATGGCATCACAAGTAATCTGGTATTTTCTAAAAATGTATTTTTTTAGTTGTGCATAGTGAATAATTTTAGTATACAATGTACAAGTGGTAATTGTGATAACTAGTTGCAACTTTTGTTGCAATCTGTAAGCCTGATTGTCAGTAGTAGTGGATTTCTGAATGCTGTCTCTCATGTCAAATCTTTGTAGTGAATGCAGTTTATTAATGCAGTCCTTATTTCCATCCCATTCATTAAATATATGATTATAGAAAGTGGCTGCTCATTTCCTTCAGTGAGCACCCATATCCACACGCTAAATGATGGTTAAATATTGTAAATATCTTTAGTTTTTCCTTCCTTGTTAGTCAATAGAGCCCTGCCCACGAGCTTTCTCAATTACAAGTCCCTACTTGAAACAATTGGAATTCTGCATACCATGTCTCTATCAGGAGGCTTACTAATGGCATTTTGTTTCAGGCCATGGAGCAGAGAGGTATCTCTGTCAGTGAGTAAATCCAGTTTGAGTTATCACTATCACGTGTTTTACAAGAGCATTCAAAAGTATGATTTAGCATTTCAAGGATTCTGGGGAAGTGGTAAATTGTTCTAACTTTAAAAGTTTCTTCCACTTCAGAAATCCTACAAGTCAACAAGTTTTCCTTTACTTAATGTTCTCCCACAGAGAACAGTAATCTATTGGAGTAGCTGCTGTACTAGTAAGGTTTTTTAAGGTACTCTCTTCCTGATGGAAATTCATGGAAAGGTTCCTTTAACTGCAAGACTTTGAATGTTAGGGAGATCTCAGAATATCTCAAGTAGAGTATGTGAGTTGTATTTTTTCTGTTTGATGCTGTAGTGCACAACTTGTATATGATTATAAGCTATAAACAAACAATTGAGACATCGTTTGAATTAGTGATGATGAACAAGATCTTTTCTAAAGCTTTTACATACAAACTAGTTAAAAGGATATGTGTCAGGCCAAGAAGTGCTTCCCTCATCTTTTTGTTCCTTGCCTCTTGATTGATCCTGAGTACATTTTGTAGTTTACGTGTTTTACAGGAACTTCAGAAGCAGACAGCTGTGATATTTTCTTCTATCTGGGAAATGAAGAAAGTTCTAATTTCACTCACAAATTTGTTGTGGGCCAGGGCACTGCATGAATCTTCTGTCCACCCTCTGTCCAGTGACCTGCTCCAGCAATGTGTTGCATCTTAGTGGAGAGTAACAGAATTTGTACTTTGCCTCTGGGTTTCTCTGTCTAGGTCCATGGTGCAAAGGCTGGGACACTGACAGGAGCTAGAGTTCAGAGTGTGGCAGCAACTGGAAAATTCTTTATTTTACATGCATTTGCCTGTCTGATGCAATATGGTTAGTCAAGCTCAGGGCACTTAATTGTCAGTGAAATGGAGAGTGATGTTTGTTACTTACATGTGAACTAGTCCAAGACCCTTCTGTCATCAGACTGGTTTCATTGCCAAGAACACAATTTATTTCTTGTGAATATCCTGTGACATCCATCTTATGCTATGAGAATCTCCAT
>VZTV01028219.1:0-27821 GCA_013400875.1 Anhinga rufa
TCAAGGAGAAGCACCCTGGCTGGAGGGGAAATAGCTGAAACTGCACGAGTTGGTCCTCTTCCCCCTTTCATGGAGGAACATAACACATAATAACAGCCAGCTCTTTTCTCTTCACCCCGTGCTCCCTGCTGTCAAACTCCGCTTGCTGCCATGACATCTGACAAGCAAAGCTTTCCTTCAGCCTCACCTTGTATTTTTTTTTACAGGAGTGCATTATTAGCAACATAAATTATGGTCTGAGGTCAGTGTTATCGAGCACATGGGATTAAAATTGCGTGCTTTAAAATAAAAATGTCAGTCTGGCAGGTGCACGTGGCCAACTCTGGGGAATATTTTTGACAAATATGAAATTTCTTTGAAAACAGAAGTTTGGAATGGAGAAGTATTTGCAAATTTAGTTCAAGTTTGATTAAGTAAGAAGTTATTAGAAATATTTTTTTCTAGATATTCCCACAGTTCTTTAAAAAGACCTATGCTGAAAACAAGAAAGGCACATGAAAATTTTAAATGACAAATATTATGGTAATAAAATGGAGCATTCTACCCAAATTAAAAATTAAATATATGAAGTTTACCCAAAACAAAGCAAAATATTTTGGGGAAAAAATATACATGGAGAATAATATTCTTTAAGCTCTACTCTCATCTTAGCTTTTTGACCAAGCCTCAGAAATGCAGCAGCCACACAGCTCTGTTTATGAGTTGAATTTTAGGGCCATTCTTATTTAAATGATTGGGAAAAGAGTTTCAGGGAAAGCTCATTTGTATTTTGAATTGTCCAGACACAAATTCCCAACTCCAAAATAAAATTACAGAAGGGTTAAGGTCTGAGGTCGGGTTTGCGTTCCTCTCCAGATGCAATTCAAACCCCTTGGGCTTGTGCAGTATATTTAGATTTGCAAATACAATAGAGAGCAGCTATTTAGATTATTTCAGGCTGGCAGTAGGGCTGAAATGAATATTTCTTATCTAGGCTTGAAGGTACTGCACATGCTATAATTAGAGCTGTAAAAAAGTGGAGATCTTCATCTCTTCCAACTGACATGGCAGCTCTGCTTGTTAGTCATTTATTAGCTGTGAAGTTGCCATTAAAAATTCACATTGCCCAAGACCATATGGAAACTTCAAAGTTCAAATGACAGTACAGACCTCTTGTTTAGCCCTGATACACTGTCTAGCAAAAGAAGGGGTTTTTTTTCCCACGTTTGAACTAACCTTTTGTACGGTTATATTGACACGTTATGGAGCTGGGACTCGAGCACATCAGCAGAGCACCACATAGTGTCCATGGGGGAGCAGGGACATTCTTGAATCCTTTTTTTAGGGAGTGACACCACCCATGGTCACAGGTCATTCTGCTTTCTAAGTCCCTCAACCTATTTGGCCTTAGATGGCCAAAGTAAAACTAGAACAAGCCCCTCAAAATTATTGTTGGAAGGTTTAATTCCACTGTTTCCTCTCATTTCTTGCATCTTCTTGGTAATCCAGAAAAGAACATCAAGTGTTACTCTGTAGTGAGGGGCTGATCCAGGCAGCAGGGGTAGAAATTTCCCTTTTGATCAGTGATATTTCTACTTTAATTTGTACATGCACAGACTGGAGTAGGTCACAAAGGGGCAGTAATCTGCTTTCTGGACTCACCTGAGGACTCTGGCAGCTCTGCAGGGAGTTACCTCCTGGATGCTCTCAGTGGCTCTTGATAGATTATTTCTGCTCAATACTTTGCAGCCTTTAGCTCTCACTACTTGCACTACTTGTGTCTTAGCCTTGCACTACTTGTGCCTTAGCTTTCACCTAAGGATCCAGCCCTGAAGTACGTTATTTTTTCCTCAGACCTATTGTTTGATGTTGACACGAACAGGTGAGTTACAGAGGCAGATCAGAATGACACAAAATTGCAGGCACCTAGTCACCGAGGACTGAATGTTCAGCGGACAGCTATCTGCAGCTCTGTTAGTCTTGTGCTATTTTATTCAACAAATTTAAGGAATACAAGTTTTTGCTGAACATCATGTCTATTTTCTGTATCAGAAATATATTGAATGCCAATAGTAAAGTGGAATACCAGACCACTTGGTTACAGCTAGAGTCCTTTAGGTTACCATCATGAAAAAGGCATACTTGGTAGGACAGAGGGCCCCCAAGGCTGTGCAAAAGCAGTCATAAACATTAGCCATAGATGAGAACAGCGGAGAAATTCCAGACAAACATTCTGGCTATAATCAGACCACACATGTATTTTCTGATAGTGCAAGAGACAACTTCTGAGAAGCTGTGATTACAAGATTACAGCTGGATTTTGCTGACAGCATCTTTGGTTTTTTTCTTCCTTCTACAGTCATTGCTAAATATGAACAAAAATTTGCTCCATTGTCCATAATTTGAGGCATATGACATTAGAGTATAACACACTAAGCAAAAAAACAATGCTGTAGGGGTTGGTGTCCCTGTTCCAGTAGCATGTTGTTCATTTTCTCCACATATAACAACCCTCCTGCTCTGTCTCAAAGTATTCGCCTATTTTCCCCATGTTTCTCAACATTTATATCAAAAAATTCCAGCTGACCTGTCAACACCCCAGGGCCCTAAGTCATTGGTAGTCCATGCAAGTAAGACTTCTACAGGTATGTCAGCAAGAGCTGAGGACTAAGTGCATGACAGTTCCTCCTGTAGTCCAAACCAGCCCAGGAACTGTTTGAACACATTGAGTTAGGTCTGTGACTCACTAATGAGTCCCACTGTGGTCTCACTGTTGTTTTTAATGCTTTCGGAGGACTTACCCATCGAAGCACATTCTGTAATTACACACCTAAGCTAAACCCAGACTCCTGCTGGCTCACATTCCACCATCAGAGTGCCACGCTAATGTGATTGACTCCACTGGGGCAGGCAGAGGTTTCCTTCACAGATGTATAGCTGGAACCAGCTTTCACTCCTCAGTCATGAGAGTTTTGTTACTGGAAGCAATGCAGAAATAAATAAATGTTCATTGCTTCACCTTACAGAGCTGCAAGACCCCTTGCATACACCATCTTGCTTGTCTGAAACCCCTTGCAAAGCACACAACCATGTGTTATGTGAGTTAAAGTGAAATGCAGGCTTCATTTGCTGGGTGTGGGCAACCTGTGTAAGGCTTTGCCTTCCAATAAATCCTGTGAGTATAACTTCAGTGAGGCTTGTGCTTTGTTCCAGCACAGGAATGGATTTAGTGGGTTGGATATGGTGTCAGTCTTATTAGTCAGTCCTTACTGTGCTGTGACTTCAGTTTTCATATCAGGGAGCATATGAGGTCTGCACAGGTTCAGTGGCTGTCAGAGCCAAAACACAGCTATTTTCTGATCGTCTGCTAGCCTGGTGATCATTTCTATTCCCACATTGCTGCGGTATCCCACAGCAGTTACTGTAAAGATGTAGTGACGTTTGCAAGCCATAGTTTTCTATCCCCTGATAGTGGAGTGACTGGAGATAGATACGTGGAGACACCAGTCAAAATCTACATCAGCCAGTGCAAGCCAGTCTGTTCCAGCATTTTGGGGGTGTTTTGTGTTCTTTCTTTTTGATACAGACTCACATGGATGTCTCATCACTTTTAATACAGGTTTCTGGGTAGTGCTAAACAAAGGAAAATTCTACTGATACACAAATATCTTCACTGAATAAATATTCAAGAGTTTAAATGCTCTCTTTTGTAAGATCTCCTTTAGAAAATTTACCTTTGTGGATATGTAATAAAATGGGTAGGCAATATGTTTAAGAAAGCTGAGTTTGCCTTTAGGGAAGAATTAAAGAATCTAAAAATTCCTCTCCAAAATATCTCTTTTGCTGAGCAATTGAAGCTGCCATAATTAAGCAGTGTTTTGTTCTCTCACAGGTTTGTTTACATTTGAGAAAATGCAATGGAACAATTAAAATTTAATAATATGGTAAATAAGTTCTGAATAATTTATTCAGAGCAAATAAAATGAATGTTGATCACATTTTCTGAGACTAGAAGCGAAAACTGACTTCTAAGACTATATAGAAATTTTGTTCTTTTATTTGGAACAAACATGTTTATGTTGGACCCATCATCAAAGAAGAAAATACGAGTATTTCTATTTAGGGACAGAAGTGCATGGAAAGCATGAACTCATTTGAAGTTAGATAAACTTGAATAATATAGAGATTATGAAATGGCAAATACTGATTTTAAAATATCATATGCCAACTTTTTCCTAAAAGTAATTTTACATACGTGTAGTCTGTTGTGTAGTTATGCATTTCTTTATACTTTTGCAATAGAAATAGTAGGCAGCCTGATTTTTTGCTATTAACGGTAATGGGATCTGTACCATTAGCTTCAATAGTGCATGACCAAGACTATTATTGTCATTATTTGTTACAAAGGCATCTAGAAGCTCTAAATAAATAAATAAATCAGAATCACATTGTGTCTACATATAAAGGCTTACAAGTTAACAGCATGCTTTGTTATACAGACTCTACTACTTCTAATGAAAGCATTTTTCCCAACAGTATGTGTTTAGCTTTTTCTCTGAAATAAGCTTAAATAAGTCAAATGATGCATCTTCCATTCACTTTGTAAAATATTTTCTATCTCATAATTATTTTCTTACACAGTCAGTAAAGAAAGTCTTGTTTATTTTCCTCCAAAATGATTGTTTTTAAATACAGAGGGATGTTTTAAATACAGAAGGACAGTTTTGTGGGATTTGCAGTTCAAATTAGTACACTCAGAAAACATGTTCATGGATGGCTGCTTAACTCTGTAAGTCCTGGGTTCCGGTGACTCATGGGCCAAAAGCAGGAAAGAAAAATTGTTTGGCCATTTTTAATATAAAAGAATAACAGCAGAAAGCCTTGATGAAAATCAATAGGAACAGTCCTTCAGAACTTTGTGTAATCCTGCCTTCAACATCCAACAGCCCAGTGCTCTAAATTTAAAGCATAGCCATGGGTTTGAAAGGATATCTAGTCCAACGGAGTAGAGTTATTGCTGCAACTCTAGGGAATGCAACAGTAACAACTACTAAACCCATAAAATGCAGAGTCGAAGACATATGTGGACTATCTGAGGTTTAATGTTTCCTGCAACCTATGGAGAATGCAATGCAGTATATAACCAGGTCCTGTGTCGTGGCTGGACTGAACTGAAAAGCAGCTTTCAAACAGCATAGCAGAACCCCAAGAAACAAAAAATGGCTGAGTGCATGCAGTGTTTTTTAACTGAAGGGCTCAGTCTGTCTTCCATACAACCTGAATGTTGTATTGCTTATTTTCGTAGATTCATATATAATAAGAAAGAAAAAAAAAAGAAACTGAGGCCAGTAGTTTTATTTCAGGCTACTAATAAAAACAGTGAGCCTCTCAGATATCTACTCAAACTTCAGGGTTATTTTCTGTCCTTGCAATAGACTGTAATACATATTATGTGACATCCACAGCCACTGACAGTTATTCATGTAAATGTAAATAATGAAATAGAAAATAAAGGAGCTAGTCTGAGGATACAAAATGGTAAAAATGAATAATCAAGATGAATACGCAGGATCAAGATACAAAGGGATGACGGGAAAAGGGGCAGGGAAAAGGAGATTCTGGTCAGACTTTATAACACCAACACGTGCTGTTCGGTGACATCTTCAGCCTGCTGAAGAAGTGTCCATTTTGAAGCTACTGCCTTTCTTGCAGGAGTGACAGCTGGATGGTCTACATGTGCGATTTGATCCTGTAGTCACTCAACTAGGTCATTCCAGTGGTGTGTTATAGATTCATAATCATGCTAAAATGAGGAAACCAGCACTGCTATTGAAATAGGCAGTCTTGCTCTTTCCATGCCCCATGTCTTCTCCCTTTCTGTCCTGGCACAGTCCCTTAACCTGGAAAGAAAATAAATTTAAAAAAAAAAAAAAAGGATTTAACCTGCTCATTGGGTCACCTGACTGCCCAGCTGCACAAAGGTTAATGCTGAATATTTTGGTGCAAGTTTTCTCTTTTTAGTCTGTTGTGGTTTAGCCCCAGCCAGAAACCAAGCCCCACGCAGCCGCTCGCTCGCTCCCCCCTGCTGGGATGGGGGAGAGAATCGGAAGAGTAAAAGTGAGGAAACTCATGGGTTGAGATAAAGACAGTTTAATAGGGAAAGAAAGACCCACGCACCCAAGCAAAGCAAAACAAGGGATTCATTCACTGCTCCCCATGGGCAGGCGGGTGTTCAGCCATCTCCAGGAAAGCAGGGCTCCATCACGCGTAACGGTGACTTGGGAAGACAAACGCCATCACTCCCAATGTCCCCCACTTCCTTCTTCTTCCCCCAGCTTTATATACTGGGCATGACATCATATGGTGTGGGACATCCCTTGGGTCAGTTGGGGTCAGCTGTCCCGGCTGTGTCCCCTCCCAGCTTCCCGTGCACCCGGCACAGCACGGGGAGCTGAAACAGTCCTTGACTAGTGTAAGCGCTACTGAGCAACAACTAAAACATCTCCGCATTATCACCACTGCTTCAGCACAAACCCAAACCATAGCCCCTACTAGCTACTGCAAAGAAAATTAACTCTATCCCAGCTGAAACCAGGACATAGTCTGATAAATGAAAGCCTAGAGCTTGGGTCTGCAAATCTCTCCTCAGTGTATTACTGGGGCAATGTCTGGGAAGGGTGTGAAAGACAAAGATATCAGGGCAGATCGCAGAGAACTTGAAGGAAACACCAGATAGCTGAAAAACCTGAAGTCTGCAAGTCTCCTCTGGTCAGTGTTGAAAGAGATCTCCATCACTGTTGTAGTAAGTGAAAAGAGCCTTTGATCATGCATTACCTATTTATGGCCAATGATATTTATCTAGCACGATGTGTCTAGATAAGAGCAAAAACAGAGTCTTTTTTGGCTTTGGTTGGAGAAGATGGGTTAAAGAGTCATTCTCCACTGATAAGGTACTTTGGTAGAGGTACTTAGGTACTTTGAAGAACAGATGTGGAATGGAGCAAGCCAAGGGGTCTCCACTCCATGGTTCCTCTGGGCATGGTGTGAACTAGCTGCTGCTAAGCAGGAAATTGAGTGCCATGAACTTGTACACGCTCATAGCAGAGGTGTGAGGGTTGACACGCCTACTTCTGCCAGGCTGGAAGAAGTGTTTGCTGTGGTTACCTAAAACCATAATTTTGAAAATTGTAAGCATAAACTTGGCCTTCAGGCTTAATAAACTGCATGGTAAATAAGCCTTTCTGAAGACCGCAAATCTTAGAGCCACCATGACGTTAGCTGGAGTGAGGTCATTTGAGCCACATTTGCGTTTCACTACAAAACTGAGGGCTGAACATACAGTATCAAATTTAATAATGTTGGGCATACAGTGTTAACTGTCTGAGGCTACTAAAGCTCACTAGCTAACTAACAGTTGTTTTATCAATTGCTTGTAGGGTCCATAAATACAAAGCTCCAACCATCCATTAAGTGTTCAGCATAAATAATTTTTTACCTGCAGATTGTGTCTTTTGGAAAGCAGGGAGTCATGTGTACCAATAATAAACAGCAAAACCCCAACAAAATCTCACTAAGAAACTAGTCCTCTCAGTAGGTTTTATTCTTCCTCTTCTTTCACCACTAACTCTTGTGCTTTATTCTACAGAAGTTTCCCTTCTTTAGCCCTTTGCTATCAGTAAGCAAAAATGCTTCCTACAGATGAGGAGATATCTTTTTTTCTCCGTCTGTTGAGGCATTTTCTTCGCTGTGCTCTGGAAATTTGCCAAAAGGGAAAGAGATAACAATTCTGAACACAGGGTGGATGGCAGACATAAATCCGACAGAGAGATGGACTACAGTAGCTGACTGATGATGCAGAGATTTCACAAAGGCTGGTTTGTTTATTCTCACTGAATCTGAGTTTTTCTTCTTCCATTTGTGTCAGTGAGAACAAGGGTAGTTCAATTCACTCACCAAAAGAAATGCAAGGGTTTTTTAATTACATGAATTTTGTCTTTTTTTTGTTTTGGCATTCCAATTTAATGAAGCCAAGCCCTACCATTGCAAGTGGGAATTCACCAGGGAGGTAAGAAAGTGCTACACAATGTGTCTGCCTCTACTTGCTAGCAATAGACAATTGAATCTTTACTTTCCACTGTGTTTAAATTACACAGTTAAAGAGCAGAACATTGAGAGGTGTGGTCTTTGAAAGCTGCACAGTGTGTACTGGTTTTAGTGGCCTTTGAAAAAAAAACAAAACAGGTTCCTTTGTTCAGGGTAACTTGCAGGGTTGAAGTTTTGGTTCATCAGTTACCTTGCTTATAAATACATGAATAGTTGAAGACAGATTAACGATTTCAGCCTCTGTAGTATTTTTTCATGGAAGGCTTGGATTATACCTTCAAAATCAAGCACATTTCACATCACTAAACCCAGACTGGTGGTTAACCCGTTCACATAAAATATCCATTCCAGCAGCAATCAGTTTTTGGCCCAAGAGAGGGTTTGATGCATGCCTCAGTGTTTAGTGGGGAATTTCTTGTTAATTTTGATACATTTGTTTTAAAGAGCAAATACTAGTCTGACACAATGGAATTCATTGTGTGGTGGCTGCTATGGCTGAATGATGCTCTTGGATTCGCTGACTTGAGGACCAGATCCACCTCCCGATGCCTAGTGGGAGTCAGTGGAAAGGCTCCCACTCTATCAGGGGTTTCTGGATTAGGTCCCTCCTGCAGAATTAGAAGTAGCTCCTTCTCAGAGAAAGAGAATGAAGAAGAAAACAAGCTGTAAAAACAGTTAAGGATGCTGTTCTTTTTTTTTATTATTATTTTTTCTGAGGGCTGCTTTAGGCATTGTGTTGAACAAGTATATAAAAACAGCCTCTTGTGAATTACAATTGTTATATATTTCCTTTTAAATAAAGACTTGGCTCTTTGCCCTAAATAGCACAAAGGATTTTTTTTTTATGATTTTCCATTAAATTACTAGCAGAACATTAAGTTTAAACATTGGCTTTCTTCCCTAGGGAGAAGACTGATATATTCGTGTCTGGGGTGGTGTGTCTCAGTTAGGCTTTTTTTTCCCCCATTTATGCTATATTTAATCAAGCCTCATGTTTTTTTATAGTGCTTAGCTTGGACAAATAGCTACGTCTAATTCTTACTTAGCAATTTATGAGAAGAGGCCCTTCTTTTACTGTCCACTTGCAAGTGTTCAGTGAGGTTACTTTTCAATTTGCAGTTATCTTTGCCCTCTACGGTCCTGTTATATATACCATTGAAATGTCTTCCTAGTTTACATGTGTTATTTCAACAGAGATCGTATAATTAAAGAGCAGAATGACAATATGAATATACATTAGTCTAACTAGATCAGTAACAGTGATGGTTTACCAGCACAATCTAAACCCAAGTCCTCTGCTAGTAGGTACATCATAGAGTTGCTTTAATAGCCCTTTTGCAATTTGTTTATGCCAACCATGCAAATGTAGCCTTGCAACCTGAAGAAGTCAGACCCTTCTTTCTAGCAGTTCCCACTTTATTGCAGTAGCTATGGTGACGGCAGTGATTTGACAAACACCAAACTGGCCACTAAGAAAGAGCAAGGACCAGTATCCAGATAAAAAATGCCACATCCTTCTCCCAGATGTGAAAAGAAGTTCCTATCCTGTGTAATCCTTTGCCTCCCAGCACAACTGATTGCATCAGGTCTTGTCCTGCTGAAGGCTGGATCCAGCTGAGCCCAGAAGAGCACCTCCGCACACCCGAGTCCTTGTTTGGTTTAGGTCTGGTTGCTCTTATCTGTAATAATTGCATAACCTTCAATATGCTTTATATTCTCACTATGAGGCTTGCAACACTTTCAAATATTTCTTCCATATATCTTAACAGGTCTGTGGAAACAACTCTGGATGATCTGCCAAACGCAGATGGGGATGAAATAAGAGCAGTCATGAGAATTATAGAATTGGAACCCAAACCTTAGAAATCTACTGCTCGCTGGAAAAGTAAGCAACAAGGCAAAAAGCAGAAGGATTTTTTTTTTGTAGAGCATGTGATAGAACTATACACTGTGGGAATTAGCTCAAAAATGTCACAGTGCGTTATAGTCTCAATAGGAAAAGGAGCAAGTAGATTAGTGGCAAAAAAATAACAGTGTTTATACACCTTTTACACAATAGATACATGAAATCTGTGGTAGGTTTTGAAGGTACATGTGCCTTGGGATATGTCAAATCTCCGCCGTGCTTGTAACTCATGAACTGCTGCCCGGTCTTACACTTTACCTAGCTCCAGATAGAACATTTAGATAAATATTCTCTTTGAAAGTGTCAAAAAACCCCACAACTTTATCCAAAGAAAATACTGTTCTTTTTTTCTGTTTGTTTTTTTTTTTTTAACAGAAGTGAATTTCTTAATAGAACACTGCTCATAAAATAACCAACAACAAAAAAACCCAACAAACAACGAAAACATATAGTAATAAAAGGAACCACAAGAGTTGTTAAACATTAGCATCCTGATTTGAGATTTTATTATCCTGCCTATAACAGAGGAACAAACATGATTTAAGGAGTCTGGGTACACGGATTAATGAACTCTCGAGGTCCCTTCCAACCCCTGCCATTCTGTGATTCTGTGATTCTGTGATTCTCTAACTGCAGCTACAGGAATCACATCCTGTGAGTCTGCTCAGCTTTCACTGTGGAAATAATCTGAAAGTGGCTTCCTCATCTCTCTGGGCCTCTATTTTACTAATTCCACACTGATTTTTACTCTAGCAATATCGGGGACTGCATTGAATTTGGGACCTCAGTTCGCTGGGAAGCTTAGAAAGGGAAGACAGCCCTGCTGTGCCATGAAGCTGACAGTAGAAATCGGAGAAAAAAAGTATGAATGAGAAAGAAAGTTAACTTAATCCTATTTGAGGTGATATTTTTATTAACTTGTATGTTATTCTGAGTAAATGATTTCCTAGAAATGGTAAACTGAGAAGTGCACTTTGTTTGCAGCTGTATCCTTAAAGAATCATCTATTAATAATGTGCTTCTATGAAATTTGGCATTAGCAGAGACCCACAGTGAGACTGAGAAATCTCTCCTGAGCTGGATGATCCCAAACCAAGCTGAAATCAGGGAGGAATCAGGTCTGAGAAGCAGTTTTTCTCGGTCTTGTAACACAACAGGAAGACTAAGCGTTATCATTTGGGGTACACAACCAACGCCTTCAAGAAATTGTATTATAATCCACCAAACTAGCCACAGAATAAGGCTGTGCTCAAGATTAGTTTGAGCCTTAAATATGCATGAAAGCATATGCAAGCGTCAGCTTAAAGCTCTTTAACTGTAGATTTTTCCCTCCTCAGACATGCCTTTGCAAAAGATGATGTGAATCTACCCTTTTACATTGGGGTACATTCACTTGAAAAAAAAGGAATAGGTACCTGGTAAAAACATCCATGAAAGCTCTTTATAACTGATTTTTCACCTTGATCAGCTGCTAATAGGAATCATTGCATTCCTTATAGTTTCTAAAGNNNNCTAAAGGAAATCAGTAAGCTAGTTTCAGATACCCTGATGCAGTAGTGAATTTGCCAGTGTTTTGATTCTAACGATACTTCTTGTTCCAATCAATGTGTGATCCACTCCTGATTTTGCTAGATATGACAGTAGAATGACCTCAGCAAC
Organism: Anhinga rufa; assembly: GCA_013400875.1. Classification (NCBI taxonomy): domain Eukaryota; kingdom Metazoa; phylum Chordata; class Aves; order Suliformes; family Anhingidae; genus Anhinga; species Anhinga rufa. Next base: position 11,648 of record VZTV01028219.1, read on the forward strand.
TGAGAATGAGTAAAACTGTTGAGGAAGTTGTCTCTGTGTTGTTGGGTGGGGGTTTTTTCTAGTTTTTTTTTCCCCCCAACTTACATAATTCTCAGTCTGGCCAGGGAAGGTGGAGGAAAAACTGGTGACAACATAGCATGGCAGTATCAATGGGCATTTCCATTTTGCTGAAAGAGAAAGAGAGATATAATGACAGGGATAAACTGGTGTTTACATTTCCCCAGGTGACCAAGCCACCTACCTCTGGGGAGCATTAAGTTTCATGTTGTGAAGCTAATACACTTTGTCGCAAAGCAGAGCATGTACAATAGTCCCAGCTCACCAGGGTTTCCCCCACTTCGCAAAAACAATCAAGATGCTTTGTTCCAAACTTCAGTTGACAGAAGCCTATTTATTTTGCCACTGGGGAAAATGAGATATACATCTCATTTAGGAGAACATCCTAGAGACACCAGCTTGTTCAAATTGATATTGTGCAGAGCTGGTAATAATAATAATATCATAAGCTAAACCTCGCTGCATAAAACTGAGGCAGTCTTTGTTACTGAGGCAGTGCCTACTTATTTTAAGCAAATAGTTACAAAGGTGTATGAAGGCTTATTTTAGCAAGAAGTTTGTAAAGACTAATATATAGCTAAGTCCTCAATGACACAGCGGCTATAACATCATTCTGAATTGGGATGCTATGGTTAAAGGTAGGTTAGATAACTGAGGCAGGAGAAAGGATTATATGTCACCATGCATCCTAATTACTGAATTATTAAAGTTGTTTTGTACTAAGGATTTCAAGATATGTTGCGTTTCAAATCACTCTCTGCCCCCAGACTCTTATGGTCACTCTGTTTTTCAGGGTTCGGTATTTTTCTCCATTAAGTCGCTTCCCCAAAAGCCAGACTTATCCTGCCTTCTCTACAAGCTGTAATCAGCACCAGGTCAAAGCAATTAATTCACTTCAAAGAGCTGTAGCTGCACAGACCCATATGGCTGCTTCCCATGTGACTCCGTAAGCTAATTAGACTTGACTTTATTTTGCCCTCTTCCATTTTCCCCTACCTGAGGACCCAGTTCTCCAGTGCCTCAAACTCTGCACCCATGTGCAACCCCTCTGAAGTCAGCTTCTTGTCACTAGAAAGTTTTCCCACGTATTCAACTTAATTGTTTCCTATATTTAATTCAGTTACATTGTTTTAATTCTGCTTTTTACATCTCCTTAAACAGCAGGGTTTTGGCACAGGTACAAGAAGTCTATAGCTGAGTAGATTTAAAGGGACTACTGTGACAATCTTTGTAGAGAAATGGTCTGTATTTATTAATGCCATGTTGCGGAGCTGGGTTTAGGGCAGAGAAACGAAGGCAATTCTCCAGGCTCCTAAGCAGTTGGGGTCAACAGGCCAAGTTAGATGGTAATGGGAATTATCCAACATAGAACCAGCTTTTGCTTGGGGCAAACGTGTTTAATGCAGTTATTTCTATATTGCAAGTCAGTTGTGAGCTGCAGAATTCTATCAGAATAGTTGTGTCAGACAAGGATGTACAAGTGTTGAATCCTTGATTGACATAACCGCAATGCCAGAAGCACCACCAGTAGCCACAGGTTGTGCTGGCAAAAATATTCTTCTCCTGGTATGCTTTGTTTTATCCAGAGGAAGACAATTTTATTTTATCAGCACAGAGTACGACAGTGTTGATTAAACATAGCTGGAATGCTTTAATGGTCAATATAACAATTCTACTGACTTGGCAAAGCATTCCTATGGTTGACATGTATTGATAAGACAAAGTGATATTTCACGTTGACTTCACCTGAGTAAATTATATCGATAGAGTTAACAGAATAAAAGGTGCATTTGATAGGATTTCTACATTTGATTGGATAAATTGTCTTACGAAGGTGCTGATTCCTTTTACAAAGGCAGACTTTAGGGTCACTAGCCTACAGACAGATATCTTACATCGACATCATGAATACTAAAATTTTTATTTAATGCCATGACAAAATTAAGATGACAGTCATTGTTGTATTCCTGGATGGTGATAGGAACAACTACAGAAATAGGATGGAAATTAATGCTTTATTTAATTTGTGTATGGTATAGAGTGGTTTAGAAAGCAAAGCTAGAAAAGTCTTTTATTTCATCCTCATGACCTCCTACAGCAGGATTGATCCTTATATTATATTTTTCCAGTCCTTTGTACATTTTAGTTTTAAATGCCATGGTGAAAGGTCACAGTCTGAGAGATTTCTCAGAATATGAAGTTTTCCCTCAGGTCAGTTTACAAAAAAGAAAAAAAAATCCCTTTCTATGTTTGACCTCCTCCCCAAACACTTTGTCTCACTCTTTTTGTCCTTCAGTGGGACACCGAATGCTGCCAAATCCCACTGAAGTCAACGGGCTATTACATGCCTTCTGTAACTTGCCAGTATCAGTCCTTTCATATTTATAGACTATGCATTTTGTAGAGTAGATTTGGCTATAAAAAATGCAGATTTGGTTCACTGGTGGTTCCAGCAACTTGGAAAAAAACATTTCAGGCAGAAAAAAAAATCTTTTTGTTTGACCTGTCACATCATGTTTCATTTCAAGCTCCCTTAACCCTTTTTAAAATCTCTTTCAAAAAGTGAACTGAATTTTGGCAAGAAACATCTTTGGACCTGGAAAGTCAGAACATATTGTTTTAATGTTGAAAAAAAAAAGCTTTTTTAGAGCTTTTTAGATTGGTTGAGGTTAGGTTTTAGTAGAAATGGGTAAGTAAATTTGGAAATGTTCTGACCAACCTGAATCTGCACACTTCTGGCAAATATATTGCTTGCCACTCTTGTAGGTAGCTTTTAGGTTCTAATCCCTTAATAGCATTATAGTCTTGGAGGAGTTGGTATTAAATTTTGAATATAAGCCAGTCCTTGTAGCACTATCAGTCCTGTATTCAGAAATACAAGCTGCAGGAGACAGATCCAACAGGAGCAATGTTTTTGGTTGTACCTCTTCTTACTATCTATTAACTCAAAGCTCTTCCTTCCCCCCAAAAATCCTGTATGACCACCTATTGTTTTCTGTAACAGAGATAGTGGGAAGTGAAGTGATATAGTCTTTGTATTAGGTATGAAATAGTTAACACTCAGAAGCCAAGATCGTCATTCGAATCCCAATATACGTCCCATTTAATCCATCTGCTGAAGAGGGATGTAATATCGTCAGTCATCAGGCAGGAGGATTTTAGCTATGCCCATAAAAATACTTGCACGAGTTCCATTAGCTAAATGTTAATTAAAACAGAGGCTTTGCAGGAAGTGGTCTGGGAACTCCAGTGGTTTCTCTAGCTTTGCTATGTCAGGAAAATAACTCTCCCTAAATGAAATACTTAGAAAAGATTGCTGTGCCTTCGGGCCACAGGATAGGTGGTCACTAGACCTGATTGCCACCTTGCTGGTGCCATGGAGAACTCGCCTGATTTATTTTCCTTCTGATTCAGGTCCCTCTGATAGTACCTGCTTGCTCACCCAAGAGCCCTCACTGCAAGGCTTAATTAAGAGATGCGTGTCTTCTTGAAATTCTTGGGTGAACAACAGATAAAAATATAACAACTGAGTTTATATACATCAAAAATGCAATTTTAGACAACTTCTCAGGGATGTTCCTGAGTAAAACTGGTTCCTAATTGTTTTCATACAGCTGACATAAACTGAATCCAACAGAACTATCATGTACAACCTCTATAAACTAGCAAACAAGCAAATGAATTTGAATGTTTGGTGCCAGAAAGCATGCAGTGATCAAAACAGGGGGGTTTAGCTCTCAAAAAACCTTTTAAATGTGAAAGATATACCTGGAAAATTTCAAAAGTCATAGCTGGGTTTTTTTAATGAATTTTCAGGGATTTTTATTTCTTCTGTTTATTATGGCAAGAATCCAGAAAGAAGTAACTCTCCTTAGAAGTTTCCAAAATAGGTTTAGTTTGTTTTCATTTAGTGAGTGAACAAGGTAATTTCAAACAAAATTCTTTCAGGGTATACGTGTAATAGCTGGCAGTTTTCCTTTTTTATACTCTCACTTATAGACAGTGCTATAGAAGCCATAACGTATACAGTATGATAGTAACACTATGCAAACAGCCTGTAAGTCCCAGAACTTATGGTATTTCCTTGCCCCGCCTTTATTTAAAAACAAATTACTTTCTCAGTCTTCTAGTGACTCAAAGCCTGATTTAGAAAAGTGTATCCCACCTTATTAAAAATGTACACAGTTAGTTATCCCGTGCAGAATTTACATAACAGAATAGTGTCACCACAGCAGATCAGGCTAAATTAGTGAAAAGGAACAGCACCAAACCCTCTGGCTTAATGGGGTTTTCTCATGACAAGAACACGTGCTAAGACTTCTCCCCACCTCACCTCGCTCCCATGTATTTAACTGACCATAGCATCTCATGGTTAATTATTTGAACATTTAATATCAACCTGAATAAATATAGATACATCACCACTTTCTTTTGTCAACAGCTTTTATAATTAATATTGAAGAATTAAAATAACTGATCATAGCTTATATTGCCATAGAGCTGTTGATATAAACTGTGAAATTATTAGTTTGAGTCACTGAAGTGCTTCCATGTATGACTCCTTCTTACAATTCTTAGTATGTTCTGGTAGCTCACGTGACTTTTTACATGGACAAAAAATTTCCCTCTCCTTTTTTTAGGTAATTTAACACTTGCAATTCTTAGTTTCAGATCCCCATAGAATTTAAGCAGAATGTGTATTGTGGGAGATAAATTGTCTGCCTTAGTTTTAGGAGGCTGTGAGTTGAAACCCAAAGGGTTTTCTTCATTAAATGTTCTGTGTGTCTGTTTTGCTCTCACTGTAATATGGATGGCTACATTCTCACCACGTAATTATCTTTATTGCCTATAAACAAGCTGTATCTGACTTGAACATTTCAGCTTTTTTATTTTTTTTTTGTCTGGCAAAGAAGCAAAACCTATAGTAAATTAAGTCCCATTTCCATGAAGTTCTGTGTACATTTAAGGCTTGTTATATGCTTTGTTTGAACTCTATAATCCTGGAATAAAATGCTTAATTAACCTCTTTTGGAACATCCGTAATATGTTTCTATTAAATTCATGAGGCTGTGTGGGCACCAACTGCTTGCTGATTTACAAGGAATTATTTGTTTCCACCTCCCAAAATGCTCTGCGTAACCTAGAGGATGATCCTAGATTCAGATGATGTCATTGCTAGTCTTGTTATTAGTGTTTACATTGAAAAAAAAATAATTCTTTACATTTACTTAGCACAGGGAGATAAGAAGTCTCCTTAACAGTGTTCGGGTATTTTGGGGGCAATATAGTAGTTAAAAAATGTAAAGCACTTCTGCTGTTACCAGACTGGAGGTTTCTTCTGCATTAAACCCCTTAATGGATAACCTTGCTGTGCCTTGATGGCTAGCACACAGCCAGAAGCACTTGGGAGAGCTTCCTTACGTGTTACCCCCCCTGAGATGTTCTCAAACCACCTTCTTCAATGTGCTGTCCCAAACCTTGGCTCTTGTGCTTTCCCAGAGGTAAAAGACATCACGTGGGGTTGTGTAAAGAGCCAAGAGAAAAAAAAACCCTCTCCTTTTTCTGTGCTAAGAGAGGAAGGTTTTACCAGGCAGGTATTTCTAAAGGAAAATGTTTACTTATTTAGAAATTATGGGTTATCAAGAAAGGCAAAGATTAAACATATAAGGAGAGGAACAGATGCTGTGAAGGAGCTCCGTGTGCAGGTCAAGCGGTGTTAACTGGGTAGAGGGAAAGTAGGAAAAGGAGTGATTGACATGGGATGGCTAAGGAGAGGCTACATAAAGTGGTGACCAGTTTCCAACTGAAAACCAAGACTAGCCATGTTTGTGGAATTTATTGCTGCAAGGTTTCCCCTCTGCCAGGAAGTCATAAACTCATAAAACTCTAAATCTTAGTGATTAACTCTACTTGTTGAATGGGAGGGAAGGCGGGTAGAGAGGAAAAGAACAAAAAATCAGTGCACAAACTTGTAAAAAACAGTTAGGAGTGGGATAGAAATGGTAAGAGACTGAAATTCAAGTAATACCGAAAATCAAAAAATATGTCTCAGCTTTTTCAGTTTTCCCTTATTCCCTGAATCTCCAATCTGCACTACTCTGCTTCCCAAAGGTCTTTCCTTAAATTTTGGGTAGGATTTAAGACTGACACTCTGCTGCAAGAAAAGGTCTTTGTATTATGAATAACTTCCAAAATACCTAACATTTCCAATGTTATTTTTGTTGGCTCCAGGTTCATTCTCTGGCCAGCATTTGTAGGGGAAGATAGAGACACAACAGTTGTGTCCATCTTTTGACCTCTCCATGAAAAAGAGGATATGTTGCTAAGGATCAAGGCTACCTGTAACAGGGTGCAAGGGCACCGTCTGGTTTCTGGCAAATTGGCAGTTATTCCCAGTATGGGTTTTTCATGTCCTTACAAGGCAAACTTTAAAATGGCTGCATGCGAAGGTAAATCTTGGCAGCACATGCCTCAGGGTGGGTCTGAGCAGTGGAGAACCTTTTCTGAATTACACTAACTTTAATGTCTCCTTTCAGAGATATGATTATAGGCAATCTGTTACTCCAGAGATACCGTTGTCCGTTTATTAACTCTCACATATATCAACTCCTGTGGAATAGAGATAACCTATTTTCTTGATAATATACTACTAAAACATCATAAACCATGCACAAATACTCTTATAGCAGCAAACTGCAGTGTGATAGCCACAGATGAAGCAGCTGACTGCTGCTTAGTGGTCATTAGTGCAACAACACACCAATATTTCGTATAAGTTACTTCAACAGGTGAAAGGGAGAGGAGAAAAAAAAAGGACTGTTATGCCAGTGTCTTTTGAGGCATTTCATTAGGAGCAATGTTGGATGCACTATGGGCATCTTTCAATCCTAGAAGGTTCCAGTTTCACTTCATGTGACTCACTCCCCCCTGCCTAAGTACTCAGAGCATCATCTTTTTCAGACTTTCTCCTATTATCAGGAAGCTATTTCACCCTAAATTTACCCAGCTTGCTACACACCTGTCAATATAACATTTTATATATATATTTATTTTTAATGGTTTTGATTCCTTGCAACCACGTGGGACTCCCCTGGCTTCTCCTGCCGCCAGCGAGCAGCGGTGGGGAGCACTGCTGCAGCACTAGCACTGGGTTTGGACCTGAGATGCTGTGTTACACAGCATTTGCAAAGCTGCGTGGTTTCCCTTCCCCGCGCCTGCAAGCTGCCAGAAGAAATATCCTGATAATACTTGAGAAAGGCTTAGTCTGGGACCAGCTGCAGATTGTCGGTTGCTGGTTTTGAGTATAAGGCAAAACAGGAGAGGATTATGCAGCTGAATGAGCAGCAGTGATAAGGGAAATCCAGGATGAAGAATGCCTTATTCCTGGAAAACCAGGCAACATCTGAGGCTGCAGACAGACCACTGGTATGAGAATCTCACTGAGCAGAGAGAAACAAGTGACAATAACTACCTGGAAGCTGTCTGCTGCCCCTAACTGCTAATGCTCTCTTCCATGTCAATTTGGCACAGAAAAATCTTTAGCTTCAGTGCTCTGCATGAATATGTACTGGTATGAAAAAGATAGTCTCATGGGTGTCTTTGCCTTCAGTCTGAATGGGAGCAACAGACAGAGAGCTCATTCGTGCACCCTGGAGAAGGCTAGTCCAAAAAGCAGTGTAAGATAAGGACTCTCTGCAATTTGATTTTGCTTTTCTTTTTGAAGCAAAATAAACACACCGTCACAGGAGAAGGATTAGGTGAGCCTTCCACTGAGGATACCCCTCACCCTGCCTACTGCTAGGTCATAAAGCCTCAGCTGAACACTCTGACCACAGGAATGAGCTCTTCAGCTATCCGCTCAGCATCTGCAGGATGGTGTTTGAGTGTGCATTTCAGCACCTCAGGGCCCGTAGCATATACTTAATATTTGGCTTGAGAGACAGCGTGCTGGTACCTTTCCTGTATTGGGGTTGACAGCTGCATCTATAAAAGTGCCCAGCAACTGAAGCAGTGAAGTGATTTAATCATCTAGGGACACAATCAGCAACAGTCAGGTACAATTCATGCAGAGGCCTTGACCAGTGCTTTAGAAAAACACAAGGAAACTGTCTGAATCCTGTCCACCTTGGAAAACCCTGGAGAGATTTCTTAGCTCTCTTTCCTTTTCTTGTGAACTTTGGCCAGCAATTCTGTCTGGACAGGATGGCCCAGAGGCTTCTGAATAAATTAGGGAATTTTTACTTCTTTCCCTCTTTATTACTTGGAGATATCTCATCATTATCCGTTCAAGGTTCTGTTATGTTGTTAAGAATCAAGGCGGTGTTCCTGTCTTGCAGATAGGGAAACCTCATCAAATTAATATCACATAAAATGAAAAAAAGAAAGCTGGCGGAAAATCTGTACCAAACCATACAGATTCCGGCAGGAATTTAGGACTTAGTCACAAGGAAAGTGCAATGCAGGAGGAACATTAAAATTCAGTAACTGGGAAATTGCAATGAGTGTCACATGAAACGTAGGCAACTATTGTTTTGATGTGAAAGAATATCTGATCTAGAGAGCGCATTGGTGCTATTCTTAGGTCTAACGTGAGATATCTGATGCTATTCTTAGGTCTAACGTGATGTATCTGATCTAAAGCATGTATACCATGTAACTGGTATGGGTGATAGGCTAGCTGGCAACAGGCAGAGCTGGTATTTCTGGTCTAAAAGGCACTTGTATTCACTTCATTATGTCCAAACCCTTGGTAGTTAGCAAACAAAACCTGGCTCTGAGGCACCTGATGGTACTTTCATTTCTATGATCCTTAAACTACACTGCAGCTATCCAGAAAGCAATCACTGTGTTCTGGTAAACCTTTTTTTTAGGACCTATTTTACCTTTGTCTCTTCTCAAATGCAAGGAACTGAGCAGCCTGCAGCCTGCTTTTGTATCACTGGTGAGCACCAAATATTTTGATCATGGAGGTGAGAGTGCAAGAGATTCAGGGAGGGTCCCAGAGACCATGACTCCGGAGCTTCATTGGAGAACTTGGAGGGTGACAACCAATGGCCCTAGCAGAGAGCTCAGAAAGGAGGTTGGGGGATCCTGCTCTTACAGGCTATAAACCTGGTTTTGGAGGGTCCCAGTTGCCCAAAGCAATGACCTTAGGAGCCATAAGCAAAACCCAAAATGCAGTGTTTGAAAGTAATTCAGCTTTAGCTTGCATTCCCCCAAGGTGGATTTCCTTGCAACCTGTCTTTTCCAGACTTTTGAAATGGAAGTGCTTTGCTTCTTATAATACGAACCATATCTTTGTCCAGGCTTTCAGTTACTGACTTACTCACACGCAGGTTATGTGTGATAAAACAGAGTATGTATGTATTGATTTATTTATTTTTAAAGACCCCGCTGAATAAGAAGGTATGCATTTGGGTTTTCTGCTGAATCATTCTTCTGTCTTTCTTACAAGACTTGCTTTGAAACCTGCATTTATTTTTTCCGGTATGGTATTCCACAGTACTGCCTGTGTCTTGCCCATATGCCTGCCTTTAGCACTCAAGGCAATGCTGCTTGTGCAGTCTGCAGTTAACCACGCAAGATATTCCCATGCACAACGGTGGCTTTGTAAAATGATTGCTGTCTTTCCATGTTTAATGTTCCTTGTCCTCTGGCCTCATAGCTTCCAAAACCTTCCCATTCTCTAGTTCAAGTAGAAGTAGTTTTGGAAGGGTTTCTTAAACACAACTTATTGTGTTTACTCAAATAAACATAATAGATAATCCACCAAATGCCAGACATAGATTGTGTGACTCTGACTCCCACAAACTCACGTTTCTCTATGGCTTTTTTCTTTGAAAAGAAGCACAGCCACACTGCATGGCTATGTTTAACTATTTGCAAAAGGCAATTTCTTATTATTTCCTACACTGCATGGAAGCTTTACCCACCTTACTGGCTTGTGATTTAAAAGCACAGTATAAGCAAAATATAATTTTCTGACTTGGATGTGAAAAGTATAAAACTCATGAAATTACAAGGTTTGGTAGGATACGTTTTCAGAGATGTACAGTATAGGCTGCAAGCTATGAATGGCACAGGAAAGGTAAAACACATTTCAAAGTATCTTATCACATAAAAAAGAAATAAGGAAGCAAACTGAAATGAAAAGGAGACAGAGAACATGTCATATAGGGAACATATGTAGCCTGTGAAACACATTGCCAGAAAAACACCTCTGGAACTAGGTATAAAGCCTGGCTCCCTGGCTGGGTGCATGCCTTAGCCACCTTCTGAATGTGTACTGGGACAAGACCGAGCTGTGTGCACACTTCTCTTCTTTTTGGATACAAAACTTCTGCTTTAGAGCATAAGCTTATGCATTAGCTGTTAGAACAAAGGGAGTTATGCTGTCAGAGTCTTCTTATATTTTCCTCAAAAGCAGTGTGTGTCTGCTACTGCCAGAGACTGCATTCTGCATATAACGAGTCAGTGGTCTGACCCAGAGCAGAAACTCCTTTGTACCGAAAGCGATGTATTTATGTATGATTTCATAGTTATTCCTCTTGCTCACCCTGCAGATCCTGCCTTTGTTTTGACTGTGTCTGTTAAGGTATGCGTACTGCCAGGCTTATTCTGACTTATGGCTCCTCTCACCAGATAACAACACGAGGAATATCAGGACCGCACAGATAACAAAAGAGGAGTAATATATATGCAGATGTATAGCCAGTTCAAGACTCCTCTCAGGCTAATCTCCAATCTTTAGTTTTGTCTTTCGCAATCTAAGTTAGGCTTCTGTCTGTCACAGAAAGTAGATGGCATCTGACAAGTCCTCTACTGCCTGTTATAAACTTTTCAGGACCACAGGCTCAAATCGCTGGGGAGGCTTGTCAAGTCTCAGCAGACCTCTTATGTTCTGGCTTAAAAGTTTATTCTGTGCTGCTCACTCACTGCAAACAAGAGGAAGAGTCTTCTGTCGACATTCCTTTTCATTATTTTATTTAGTAATTGGGTCCAAAGGATTGCACTCACCCACAAATGTTGATACTCTTCCATTTCAGGTGACCATTTGTTGCAAAATTATTTTGAATCTTTTTGTGCAGATTGTGGTATGTAAATATATGATGCTGTGCCAACACTGAATTAGGGCTTAGGTCATTAAGAGGCAAATGCCCATATGTTTGATTAACCCTCTTTAAATTTTTGTTCGTTAGCGTATTTGTCCTTCTGGAAAGAGCTATTATGTCAGAGCATTCAGTGTATATTTGTGTTGAATGTGTGTGCAGGGCAAATAGTTTACCCAAGGATTCAAAAGTAAACCATGGTCAGAGCTCAAGAGTGTTTCTTGCAGGTGGAGGAATGAAATGAAGAGAACAAAGGAAGGCTAATAGAAAAAAGACACAACCATAATAAAGGCACAGATGAGTAATGAAAGAGAGTTTGATAAAGGATTTTTTTAAATAGTTTTTAAAAAGACTGCTGCAGTTTCAATTAATAATACAAATAGCTTATTCAAGAGTTTTGATATTTAAATGGTGATTAGGCTGGTAGAAGCAGATTTAGATATATTGTTGGATATTTGAGTTTAACACTTTGTTGAATGTTGAATGGTGTTTACCCAAAGCCATTGTTTATTCCTAACATTATAGGAATGTATGGAATTTGAATAAACAAATAGGAGAAGACAAAGTCCATACCCTGAAGAGTTGATGGTCTCAGGGTCTACAGAGTAAGTACAGAGAACACATCAGAGAACTAGACAGCTCTCAGCAATTCCAGCTCTATTAGCTAGCACACCATGGTGCTATCTTTAAATAGATTTATTCATAGGATAAGGCCTGAATTAGAGTACCAAGATAGACACTGTTGTGGTTTTATTTAAAAAGAAAAAAAAAAAAACAACCAAACCAAACAAAACCAAAACCACAAAAGCTACAGAATTACCAGCTACAGCTGCCAAAATCCACTGGCAAAATAAGGTTAATCCGTGAGTTCAGAGTGGCAGGTTGAATTTCAGGAAAAACAAGCCCTCCTGTGTTCTTTGGCAAAAGAAGCCTGCAATGATGTTCAGAATAAACATTCCCAGCAATGCTAAGTGCACGTTCCCTGCCCATGCTAAGTCGGTGAAGCTGCTAGGCAGGCATGTACGTATTCAGCTGAGCATGGAAAATGGACACTGTCATGGTGATGGCTCAGTGTCTGAAAAAAGAACTTTTTCCATTTAAAAGTTAGCCTTTTCATATTGATTTCAACAGATCTAAGGAATAAATCAGATGAGTTTAGTGGAGGGGGATGAATGACTTTTGAATATATTCTGTTGCTAAGTCTCAGCCAAGACACCTTGTTGCCTTATGCCATCACCTACATCCATGTGGAGAGTGCGCAGGGAGTGTAAAATGCTCACAGAAAGTAACAACAGCTTTTTACACTTGTTTTGCACCTTTTTAAAATATCGCTGCAAAGCCAAGGTAACAAGGAACAAGGTTCAAACTCTGCAGGCTGAACTTGTCCACTGATTCCACAATAACTCATCTTTGAAAAAATAGCCAGGGAATTTACAGAAGGTAATAGATGATGTTTCTGCAAATGCACACACCTCTGTTTTATCACAGGAAGAGAGAAATTACTGAGTGGCAAATAATGCATCTGAAGAAAGGGGAGTTTGTGGCTTGTATAACCACATGCACCAGCAATGTGTATAGTCCAGGATATAATTTTATTTCACAACATTCTAAAGCATAATAGTACAAAGACAGTGTTTTGCATATCTGAAAGTTTAAACTCAGGTTCTCTCACAGTTTCTGTAGAATTCAGTCTACTCGTGTGCAGTAATACTTAGCTACTTGACAGAGCGATAGGTATGCTGGGAAACTTTGATGATATTGAAGTTTGTCAGTGGCAGTGGATCAGAGGAGCTGCCTGGCCCCTGTTGCCTGCTGTGCCCAGAGACCATCGGGCACAGAAGGTGCAGGAAATAGGGTGGCTCAGGGAGTCAGCTCACTGATTTTCAAGCTGTCTTTGGCACGCATTAAAGCAGCCTGGGGACTGTTTTAAACAACTCCAGTTGGGAATAAGCCAAACACAGTAGTATTCTGGCCAAGTCCCGGCACTCTCCTTTCTCTAAGGCCAGACAGGATTGATGGTATATTAGCAGGGTTCATTGACTGCATGCCAGCGAGGGATGTTATAATGCCAAGAGAAATCTCAGCTGGTGAGATCTGAAGAGCTTCCAGGCTTTAGGTACTGCTATACGAAGTTTAGCTGAAAAACAAGTCCTGAAAGCGTGAGGTTCTGGGTATCATGTTAAAAATGAGAAAAAGACAGCAGAAGCAAAAGAGAGCAAAGGGGAAACACTTGGAAAGTTCACTAATGAACCTTGGAACAAATATTTGCTGAATGAACTAGGAGAGTTTGTGAAGAGCTATGAAGTCACTTTGGAATGGCACTGGCTTGGAAAGAAGACCAGTAAGGTCATCCAACAGCCACCCAAGGGACAGAAGAAAACAGGATAGCAGAGCTAAGCCTACCCAGGTTCTGCAGGTCTCTTCTGCATAGTCTATTTGCTGCTTTCTGGTGTTATGTTTAAAACTAGATCCTCTCTCTGCTCCAGCCTAATCTTGAACCAGAGCATGAAGCCAGAAAAGCTAATTCCTTGGAGATCTCAGGATTTATCAATATTTTGGCAGAATGCAGAAATGGATGTCCTGTCACAGTGGTCAAGTTCCATCCTAAAGTTGCCTTGGATTTAGCAGTATGCTCTTAGCTTCTTGCTAGTCTCATGTTCCCTTCCTTAGTCTTTTTATTGGAGAACTATTATGTCAGCTTGCTCCCAGACCAATAAATATCTGACTAGTATCCACTCCAAAGATGTTGATGATCAGTTTATTTGTGTTAGGATTGTATGTTGCTGGAATAATTATAAAGAGCAAGAAGAGGAAAGGATATTTTGTATATGCAGCAATCATATCCCATATCTACCTTCATCTTATTAAGCAAATAAACTGGTTTAGTCCCTTCTCATAAAATAGGTTCTCTGTACTCTAGCTGTCTTGCTTTTTTCTGCACCTGTGTCTATATTTAGGGAATTATAGGATTTCAGCAACTTAACCTACTATCATCTCCCTCTGCAGGTACTTCTGTACTCATAGGTTACTAGTATTTAAGCACTTGTAGTCTTATAGTAATTGGCTGTTATATAATATCCCTGGTTTTAATTTTAAATAATAAATGTGCAGAAGTCTAGGGCTCAAGAACAAAAACATAAACTGCAATCATTCACGTGTCAATGGGCAAGTCCTCTTCTGTCACCGAGACAAATTTCAGACCTGAAAGAGCATCACATTTTTTATATGCGTTGAGGCTTTGCAACTGTCTGGCAATCGACTGAAGTTTTGGTTAAGCTGCCAGACAGCCAGAAGTTTATCTGATCTTACTATGTAGAGATCGACCACACAGTTTGTGTGCACACAGCAAGTGTGGTGCTTCCTGGAGGTATCCTACTTACTGTGTAGGTTTTAGCAAAGATAGTTTGCCACATCCAAGAAGTGTAGGAGAAATTTTTGCCCATATGCAGATCTCAGCAGCACAAGTACTGTAAAACTGGCTCGTCCCTAAAGTATCAAATTTCGCAAACATTACCATCATTTCTCTGAACACAAATACAACATCTGTAGACACCTGCAAGGAATATGCCCACAAGGGTACATAAACTTTTCACTGAAGCCAGCGGTTGTCTGCATGAAGAAATGGTTCAAGACTGAAAGCCATTCCTGAAGCCTAAACTTGGCAAAGAAGTTTGTTGCCTACATGTTTTTGCCACCTCAACTAGTTCCTATATTTTTTTTCAGTTTCTTTATTATTGCTTTAGCAGATTTCATACCTTGAACTTTTTTCTGTAGTTTAGTACATCTCTCATCACCGCCACAGTTATTATTACTGTTGTTATTATTATTATTTCAAAAGGCTGTTCCTTACCTCTTACCAACATTTGATTAATTGCTACAGAGCTATTCCACCTACATGAGCTGGTGCTCCAACTCTTCCTGGCAATGCCAGTACTGAACAGAGGGTGGATGTTTTATAAATCTGCAGCATGAAAAAAGTAAGGGCTTTGAATCACATTGGCATGATACATCATCTAAAGGGCTTCTTCAAGGAACAGATTTTTAAGGACTGTGCTAATTAACATTGGCAATTGGCATCAGAGGTAAATCATTCCATTTAATTCTGGATGAGAGCTGTCCTTTAAGAGTACCTTCTGGTGAAGACCATTTTATCATTGGTATTATTTCATACATTTTTTGGCCATTACTGCACCTCTTTTCCTAACACCAGGCAACATTTCAAATAGATGTCCATTGCTTTCCCACATTCTCTTTTAATTATCACTTTCTTTCTCCCTGTACCCAATGGGAGTTAAACTGGGGCCTGGTTCAGCCCCGGAGGATTTAGTAGCTTTGTGATATTTTACTGAATTGTTTCTGGAAACTTGGTGCAAATTGAAAACTGTGCCTCTGGGGAAAGAGGTCTCTAAGAGGCCATCATGCTCCTTGGGTAATACAGGAAGCCAAACCTCAGGTTTCTTTATGTCAAAGGATTGTTCTCACGTTTTTGAGGTTTCATTTTCAAGTTCTGTGCTCCACTTTTTCACTTTCTTCATG
Organism: Anhinga rufa; assembly: GCA_013400875.1. Taxonomy (NCBI): domain Eukaryota; kingdom Metazoa; phylum Chordata; class Aves; order Suliformes; family Anhingidae; genus Anhinga; species Anhinga rufa. Next base: position 27,349 of record VZTV01028219.1, read on the forward strand.
TATTTCTTGTAACTGTGTGGGACCGACTTTAAGATAGCAGCTAAATCTTGAATGGGGCTGCATGGCTAACTGATGCTGCATGTTTTATTAGACATATCCCTAATTGTTTTGCACACACATAAGTCCTGAATAAATCATGATAGCCTATAAGATGTCCTCCTGTATGACCCTCATGTCCATTTTCCCTTGTAAATATGTCACTAACAGAGTGTTTCATTAGTATCTCCCACAAGGATGTTCAATCATGTTTTTAAACTCCCAGACATAAAGAAACATCTTTTTCATTGCTTGCTTTTATGATTACTCAATCTCCCAAACTTACACTTTGAGTCAATGCAAAGTTCCCTGCACTGGTGTTTCGCAGTTCTCCAATATTCTAAACTTGCTCAGGAACACATACGGTCTTCTATTTACACTCCATTGTAGGTGTTGCTCTTAACAGAACTGGTCAGGAATTCATAGAATCATAGAAT
>VZTV01028226.1:4029-32464 GCA_013400875.1 Anhinga rufa
GGAGCAACAGAAGAGGAATATCTAACATGGCCGCATAATCTGACTTCTTCAAATCGTATTGAAGTCTAATTCTTCTCCGTCTTCTGTCCTAAAGTTGGAGGTCTTGAGGTTTTGACTTCCAGTTATACCATATGCAATTTTCACTGCTAACTATAATCAAATTGATCACATAGTTCACTGCAGTGACAAATATTTTCTGATATGGATATATTTTTATATATTCACTAATGAAATTGGGAGCAGAGGAATGTTTAAGTCAACTTAGTTATATTGTCGACATTTTTTATATTGAAAAGTAACAGGAAATCTCCTGTTTGTTCAGAAACCTATGCCAAGTCAAGCATTCTTAGTAACTACCCTGGTTAGTTTTTGAAGGTGGAAAAGCAGCACCAATGTCAAGAGATGACATTTTAGAGCTTTAAATGGAGGTCCTGCCACTCATATCAGTCCCAGCATGGTTTTGACAATAGAAACTAGGTTCTTAGCGACTCTGTTGATCTGAGTGTTGACACAAAGTCACATCTAGCAAACCTGCAGGTTCTTGTCACGGGTTCCCACTGGCCTAAACTGGCGGAGTCGGGCATTTTCCAGTGAAATTCCCATTGTCAAAAGTAAGAATTTTGCTAGTTTAAAAAACTAAAAAATCAACAAGAGCTAGTCCAGAATAGCAGTTTTGTCCCCAAACTTCAGTTGCCGTGGAGCAAAATAAAGACCTTCACAGAAAGTAAGAATAGTTTCTTCTCTCTCTCCCTGCAAATTACTTACTGCATGCTACATGTAAAATATTCATCTGCCAAACAAAGAATTGCTGAGCAGGTGGGTGGAGAAACTGTCCTTACTTGTTCTCATACGGGAAGAAATTGCATGGGAGGATTCTCAGCTTAGCTATAAACAAGCAGCCTTTGTGGAGGGGGGCAGGCACACAAACACATACGTACAGACTCATTCGAAACTGCAGGTGTCACGGAAGAAAAAAAAAAACGAGTTTAAAACAATTGTAAGGTACCCGGGATTATGGTGAGAACACAGATTTAGTAAACCTTTGTGTCATGATTAGCTAGGACTTTCTCTGCTCAGAAGAGAGGGTGTTTCGCAGTGACGCTTATTCAAATGTGATTACTCAGCCCAGAATTAATGACAGAAATTTTAAAGCACCAGAACAATAAATCTGTCGGAAAGAATTGCTAGAGTCTTAGACAAGTTGAAGAAATCTGTATTTTGATCATTTTACCATCATTATTTATATCTTTATGTTAATTTTTATTTATTGGTAATAAGAGCGCGAAGCCTTTAGAACCTTCGTGGATGCCCTGGGGTGCTGATAGCCCAGTGCAAACACAGGTGTTTGAGAGGAAAGTAAATGCCGTCTGCTTTCTGGTACATGAAGTTAGTTACTTAACTGTTCCAACATCTCTCAGGTGATGCTGTCAAAAACAAACCCGTCAAATAGCGTAGGAAGATGAGGGACTCTCTTGAACACCTCTTAAAAAAAAATGAAATAGAAAACTATGCCTGTTCTCGCTATAACGTAGAAACACATATGGTAAGGAGCGATATGCATGTGCCGCAAGGGAGAGAAACGGACTGAACGTGGCAGAGAACTAAAAAAAAAGTTGTTGAATATAACAATATAGAGAGACTTAAAAAAGGGTTTTCTGGACCGATTTGAAGGAAGGAGTAAGTAGTTTGTGTAAGATACGTAAAAATCTAGGCTAAGGCTTTGGAAGATGTATCAAAGTCAGACTGTGAGCATAACAAAAAAGGCTGAAAAGTGGGTAAGAGGTTCAGGGAGGACGCTTAGTAGCTGGGAGCAGAATATCTTAGTGGCCAAGAGTAAAGATGAGGAGCGTCAAGCTCACATTTCAAAGGTAAGTATAGAGGTCGATGGACTTTCACAGGAGATTCGTCAGTATGTGGTCAAAGACAATTTTAACAGCAGAAAAGTTACAGGAAAGGTATAAGGCTGGGTCCAGGCATTTGATGCTGGAGGTGATAACGCCCGGGTCAAGGTTTCAGCACTGGCAAAAAGGAATTTAAATAGCAAAAGAAATTAGAACCTACCAGTTTCTTAATTTATTATTTATTTTCCGTATTTATTACTTGCCAGGTAAAAGCAAAAAGAGACTTGATGGTGCCTTAAAAGATCAGCTTCCTGGATATGAGTTTTATTGTAAGGATTAACATGTAAATAATTGCCTAGTTTTGAAAATCAGGGAAAGTAAGGGAGATGGAAGAGCTCTACACTGGCTGCTGAGGGACACGGTGCAGCTCATCCCCGATCCTTAGCACTCGCGCAGTTCTCCCCTTTCTTGCTATGAGATTGAATTAACTTGCACCAAGTTCTGTGTGTAAGGAAATTTTGTGCACCATATGTTAAAAGAGAAGGTAGAGATAAAAGTTGAGAGTGCCTAACTTGCCTCAAAATCATTTTAAACACAAACCATTAGAAAACTGTTAGTTTGAAATTGTTTATGTGATCTTGCAAGGCTTTTAAAACATGATAACCATCACACTTTACACCTCTCTGAAAGGTTAGTTTAATCGTAGATCACATAAAATTGGTTTCTACAAATGCATAATGGTTCATATGTCACACTTGAACTAAATGGTTTTTTAAATGGAGCTGAAATTATTTTGATGTGTACACATTCCCAGATTTTTTTTTTTTTCCTACAACCTTTCTTAAACCAGCCCCCATCAGGAACCATTCCCTTAAAGTCTCATTAATAATTCAGATGTTCTGATGACTTTAAAAGATCTATGGAATTGAGGCTTTTTTTTTTTTTTTTAACTGCTTGACAAAAAGATAAATGAATGTAGAAAGAAGCGGTAGGAGTCTGGCAAGCTGTAGATCATCTCTGAACAGATTGTAACTTTATCATTCTGTCAGGAAGAATAATTTAAAGCACTTAATCAGTTAGCTTCAGTGTGCAGGATGTAACATTATGAATTCCTATCGTCCAATCTGTTCAAATCAAAGGGAACTTAATTATAATAGGTGAGAGAGAGAGAGAGAGATGGGAGGTTGAACATTGTTCAGACTCAGGCAACTTTAAGAGGGCAGGGAACTCTTTACCCTGATCACAAATGAGTAGAATATTTTAAAAAGAAGTAGAATATATTTTAGAAAATGATGATAAAAACAATCCAGTAGTTCTGTTTGCCTTCAGTAAAAAGCCACTATTGATTAATAAGATTCCTTTTTTTTCCGATTTAAATTTTTTTAAAAGCACAAGCACAGGTAACAAATATATCTGGAAACAACCAAAAAGGTGGATTAAACCCTCATGAGTTCAGGGTTTGTTGTTGGAGGGGGGGTGCGGGTATTGCATGTAGATGCTTAAAATCCGTATCAAGTGTGTTTAAATTTCATATTCATGAAAGTGACTGAGAAGTCCAGTAATTCTGGAAATCAATCCGCTTCTTTAGAGGCCCCACCTTGGCAGTTAGTTGCTTATTTTTATGCATTTACGCCCAGATATTTGGCATTCATTCTTCCCGGTCTTCCAGTTTCTATTCTCTGCTTCACCTCCTGAGCTTTTGTGCTCGGTCCTTGGGTTTCCGAGGTGGATTTTGCTTTGCTTATTTGTATTTACGTATTTATTTAAAATGAAAATGAGCACTCCTTGCACTCCTGCCCTGATTCCAGCCCAGACACGGCAGCATTTCGGTGGTAAGCCAACGTGGCAGTTTGTGTTACGCAAGTGAGACACTCAAACTTCTGAAGCATTTTGGTTGCCCCGTTGGAGTGAGAGGCAGCGCACGCATGTCAGAGAGCGGCTCTGATGCGCCCCAGTTGCAGAGTCCCATCCCAGAACCGACTGTGCCCAGGGCTCGGTACAGCCACCCCTGAATTTGGGGGAGGAGGGCAAGAGTGGGGACCCCCGTTCACAAATGCTTGTCAAAGCTGAAGCACCTAATGGCCGTAAGCCACCCTACGCCCAGGGCTTCCTGCGTCTTTGAATAGAGCCATCTTGTAAAGTTGCACACCTGTAACTAAGAAATGACAGCAGTAATTGCTTTCTGAAGGTCTTAAGAAAATTCTTTTGCCTTTTTTTTTTTCCTGTTGTGAATTTTGAGACGTTTTTGTCCACATCTGCATATGACCGATGCAGTTTAGTGGCTACAGTCATAAGCAGCTAGGGAACAGCTGCCATGCTGCAGCCTCTCAGCATCCCGCCCTAAATCAGTACCGTAAAATTCTTCCTACGAGCATGGAAACCAACGCTGCCCAAAGATGTAAAAGGAACAGCTTCCCCTCTAATCTTTCCGATTAGATTTGGGATTAACTGATCCATTTGGGGTTAACCCAAGCCCCCCACTGCAGTCATCTGCAGCATCAGGTGTGTTCCGTACCCCTTCCCAAACCGGAGGGTTCGGCAGCGCCCCAGCAGCCAGGCTGCTGAGTGTAGCGGCCATCCGGCAGCGCGAACGCAAACCATTCCAGCCCCAACTGCGGAAAGTCCTTCTTTACACTCTCCCGAGCGATTTCTGAGCCAGCGATAGCGACCACCCCGAGGCTGAGATGGTTCAGAGAAGCCTCCGGCTCGTTTTGGTGCTCCGCTCTATATGGACTCGCGTGCTCTTTTCTGCATTACCCTTACCCCATCTGCTCTCCCTGGCTTCTCAGTTCAGCCTTTTATTTGTATCATTTTTTTCAATAAATGAATCACCTGAGCATGAAAAAAAAAAAAAAGAGCTCTCTCACACTCAACAAGCAAACCAGCGTATTGACAGTTTTCTTTAGCTTCTGTTATCAAATCTGCAAACATGTCATCTTCCTTTCGTGAAAAGTATTTTCAGAGGTATTAATCTAATGCACTGTACTGCTAGTAATTAGTCAAAGTCACCTTCTATTGATTGCCTTTTCTCTATAAACTCTACTGACTGCTCCCCCCTCCTTTTTTCTTTCTTTTTTTTTTGTTTTTGGTGTTTATGTGTATATGTGCTTCACTAATTAAAACTCTCATTTTCCCTCCTTATTCTGTCTCTACCCATTTTGCTCCTTAGCAGAAAAGAAATGGTTTACAGATGAGCCGGATAATGCCTATCCCAGAAACATTCAAATCAAGCCCATGAGCACTCACATGGCCAATCAGATCAATCAATATAAATCGACAAGCAGCTTGATACCACCAATCAGAGAAGTGGAAGATGAATGTTGACTCCTTCGAGGCCAGAACTATTTTTTTAAAGCCTGACAAACTTCATGAATGGTGATGTGACATTTATTCCTCTTACATGCTGAACTACTGATGGAGAAGTTAAGAAGGGCAAGCTTAATGGGAAAATAAAGTAGACAGATCTTTGTTTGTCTGCCTTTAATATTGCTTCCACGTATTTTGGAAACTATTTCATTTATAAATGAACATAATCAAAACTAGTCATGTATAGCCTCTAGCGTTTTAAATTATTTTTATTTATTAGAAAAAAAAATATATTTTTCTTTTTTTTTTCATTGTCAAGTATTTTCCCTTAAAAATCTGCATGTGTGGCCAGACTCCTAAGAATTTAAAAAAAACAAACAAAACGAACAAACCTCAGTCTTTGGCTTAAAGGAGAATGATGGTCACAGTTACAAGGACATGTAATTAAGGGAGACAAATGATATATTTGCAAAAAGAAAAAAAAAAGGTCCAACTTGTATTTTAGTAAATCAAAAAAAGAAGAAAAAAAAAAAAAAAGAACAGTTCACCAAAATGTTTCTTTACTGGAGGATGTGTATTTTGTTCAGCATTGACACCAGCTCTTAATAAACTGAACTTATTTATTTTCAAAGTTGAAAGTCATATTTTTGTACATGTAACATTCTTCTGAAATATTTTGCTTTATGACCATATACGGATCATCCTCATTGCCAGTTCTGTTAAGGTCCGACCACACCCCCCCCCGCCACCCATACACACGCTGCGCCCCCCGCACCCCGCGGCGTCCCCGCTAACGCCCTGCGACGCCAGCGTGGTGCCCACCGGCACCGCTCGCTATAAATGGCAAATCTGGCAATTCCACTCCGCTTCCCATTCGCCCTCCGCGGCTGCTAAATCCAGAGAGGCAAGCATGGCAATTCCTCCTCTGCCATGTATTACAGTGCTTTAACCCAGGGTGCACAGAGGGTGCGTGAAAGACATTAAGAGCCTTCTCATCTACCCCGTTTTGTTGGTTCCTTGCTTCCGAAGTGCTGATGGCCTTGCATCGGTCTTGCTCATTTGTTTCAGGTTCTTCCTGATACGCATAGAGGCTTAGCTCCAGCTCTTTGCACTTTGGTGGTAGCTCATAAACGGCACACTGAAACTCCTTCGGGTGAGTTCAGACCAGGATAAACACCGGCTTAGCCTCAGCTCCGTAATCTCACGACACACTGTTCTCGGTTAATTCCTGCACCAAGCAGTTGCATTTTTCTTTATTTTTCACTTTGGTGGGACACCACCCATAAAAGTGCAGTAATAACCAAATCAAAAGAAAAGCGATGAATGTATTTATTATGATAACTTGCAAAAGGCCTTTGATGGGTGCCTTTTGTGTCAGCGGTTTCACAAAATTGCCAACAAGCTTTATAGCTATCAGACAAAAATGTGATGTTTCATATCTGTGCTGCAGTATCTAGCCACCCAAGCATTTGATGTTCTAACCGATTTAGTAACTCTCTCTATCTCAAATTAGCAACATCTGACACAATTGCGTGAAGGAAAAAAAAAAAAAAGAAGAAAAGAAAAGAAAAAGAAAAGGCTGCGCTAATAAGGCTTAAAACAAAAACGTAGGACCCAGCCATCAGGAAAGGCAGATTTTCATTGTGCGAGTTAACTTTAGGCTTTGTAATTTTGCAGAATCGTAAACACCACAATAAAACATACTGTGGTACTTCTGTCATTAGAGAAATATCAGTGAATCAAACGAATACAAAGCAGATGAATTTCTTGTGAAAACAATGACGTCCACTATATAATCCAACATTTAAGCTAAACTATCTCAGCTTTAATGTTTGTCCACTGGCTGCAGTACAAATATAACCATACTAACACCTACTAGGCTTTCTTCTGGAGTGACTTCTTGGACTGTGACTACTTTGTTGTTACATTTTGTAGAATAGCTATTTAAAGACAATAACAAGAATTGTTAATACGGTATCTGTAAAATTGGATTGTTGAAAATATTTCACTCTCCTACAAAGTAACAAAACAATTTAAGCAGTTTTCCATTATTGTTTAGGCCATGACTAAACCATTTCACAGTCCTCAAAACAGAAGATGATTCTGGTGAGTTCTTCCAATCTATGCTGCTTCAGCTAGTGACACGTTACGATCCACATCCAGTTTCTGCACTGGGTCATGTTAAGCCTTTACTTTGAAGTCAGTGCTCCTTTTTCATTTATGAACTGCATTCATGTTATAAAAAAAGCTGGTCCTGAATACGGAAAAACAGTCAACGCTTGTGTTCAACTTCACCAAGTACATGTGGGTTTTGTTTGGTTGGTTTTTTCTTAGAAGACCAGTGTTTAATGTAAGGGCATAGAACACTGTGTCTTGGACTTTATCATATACAGTGCCATTTCTGAGTGTCCTTCCTTCAGAAGCGAGTGTTCACTGGATAAAGCATACTAATGAATCAAATACAACACTCCTACATAGCTGAGGTTTGTGTGTGTCTCTGTCCAGTTTAACTGTCACACCCAAAAATATCGTGCTGCCAACTGTACATAAATAGAGGACGAGATCTGAATGCGCTCAGAGAGTTCCCTGGGTAACGATAGCCAGACAGAACACCCCCCGTAGAGAGCAAGCGAGGGAGACAGGCAGAGTTATGGGTTTGCATTTCCCATCTATAGAAAGCCCAAGAGCAATCAATAATTTTTCTTACTCCTCTTTTTGATGATCAAAAGACGCAGGACTGACTTCTGGCCATCAGATGGAGGATCATGTCGAAAACTTGTTGCAGGTCTTTGGCATTCAGCCTTTAAAGACTACAATCAAGCCAGCACCAATATCATAGACTGTCCTGAGGTGGCATGTTTGGATATATGAATTACACCAAGGCAAGTGGCTGGGAAAGTGGCCTAAGTGACTGCTGACCACACAATGCTGTAGAAATAAGTTTTTGATCTATCTAGGTTAATAATTCTCACTCCTTTCTCAAAAGACAACAAAAAGGGGAAAAAGATAAACTAAACAAAAAAAAAATATTGGAATTTTCAGCATTTTCATTCATTCAGCATGCATAATTAATACAGGATAAACAATTATTTGGGGGAGGAACTAATGTATTGGATGGAGAGCCTGTCTGTGTGCGCATGCGCCTATAGCACATCCACACACATGTATGTGTGGATATATAGACCTATATGTGGGGGCGTATATGTGTTTGAGAGCGTCACCGTAAGAAGGTGGTCATTACTTTTTTATGGGTGGGGTGAAGAAAGACACAAAGAAAAAACCTGTGGCTGCCAGGCTAGCCCCTGGAGGAACCGTACCTGCTATTTCCTCCTGGTTTGACCAAAAAGCAGCCGTTCCCGTTAGTTTTATTAGCAGTGCACTGCCCGAAGACTGCAGGAACCTCTCTCTCTGCTGAAGCAGGCGGGTGCCCCCGGCCCCCTCCTCACACCCATGCACGTGCGTGTTCCCACACTGCCGGGAAGTAAGGCTGCGGTCCCTCTGTCTCCTGGCCATGGCTTTATTCGTCCCCTGAAGCCCATGAGCGCTAAGATGAAAGGATAAAACTGCCCTCCAATGGAGTGTGTTTGGGTGGCAAGTACCAAGCACAGCAAAAGTTAAGGTTAAGTTAAGGGAAAGAAGATATTGAGATAAGGGAAAGAAGATACTGAGATAAGGGAAAGAAGATATTGAGAGGCTAAATGCAATTTTTAAGGCCTCGATGTGACTGTCTTACTGGTGCTTGTTAAGTAACAAGTAGTCAGTGCATCTATTAATAGGGAAAAAAAAAACGGTGCAAACTTTTCCTTGTTCTTTTCAAAAACTTCCTAAAACTGTCACCGCCATTTTAGCATCTCTTCTTCTTTCAAATCAGCACCGGTGGCCAAACGGGATGAAGTACCTGTGGTGGACAGTACGAACCCCTTGATCCGGGGCATGATTCAGTGCTACAGGTTCACGGGCAATGTTGTTGTTCCACCTGTATCGCAGAGGGACCCTGCGAGCCCTACGAGCCCAAGAGCCACGAGCGCAGGGGCAGAGAAGGCAGGTATTGGGAGAGACATGACACATCCAGGTCCTGAAGCAAATCTAAGCGTGTGGCTTTTTTTCCAGTTTATCTTTGATGGGAAAGCCAGTGCTGCTTATACAAGGCGAAGGCCGTGAGCTTCAGCACAATGAGGATCCCATGTAGCCTTATTAAGCCACACGGGTGTCTTGAAAGAGCTGATGAGCCTGTAGCAGGTTACAGGCTGTTGTAGCAGCTGGGGCTGTACATGAAGCCGGGTTTAGGCATACTAAAGATATATATATTTTTTTCCCTTATTTTTGAATTTTAAAACAAAAAGGCCACCCAATGACTCAGGCGGCATGGGTGTGAAAAGATTTAACTGGCCTCAGCCAAATGGGGAAAAGTAGTTTGCACGTAACGTACAAGCGGCACTACAGCCTTTCTGTGTAGGCTGTTTGGTGGTGGGCGAGGCGGTCGTTGTTGGGGGGGTTTGGGCCAGTCTAAGGAAGATTTGCATTCCTTGAGCTCTTCATAGAGTGGGAGAAGAAGGGGGAAAGTATCATAGTGTGTTCTCACCCAGAGAGGCCTCGTTTTGGTGGTGGTGGGGGGTGCGCACGTATGCAAACTACATCTAACAACTACTGCAATAATGGGATGCACCCAAAAAAGGCAATAATTTACAAATGGGTAATTATGCATGGTTTTCTCTGCTTGGTCACTCCCCAGCGCATCCATAAATTCGTTAGCAACTGCCCTGTTCCAGCCGATTCACATGGGCTCAGAGTCAGACACAGAGCAGGCACTTCAGTGGTTTCATCGAGAAGCAGGTTCCTAAGGGCTTCCGGATGCCGGTGTTTAAATGAACACACATTGAGGTCAGGGGTATTTTGTTTTTAAAGCTGTTATCATTGTGAATTTCTTTAACACCAAAAGAAGTGTGTGTCTCACCTTTCATTTCCAGTTTTAAATGTGCTTAAACAAAATAACCAAGTGTGAGAAAGGCAATGAACAGGACAAAGTGAAAACAGAAATCCTTTCCCCGCGTTACCGTGGATTGGCCTGGGAATATCTGTCAAAGTCAGTGGCAAATGCATAGAGAAATTCAGGGGACAGGCGAGTTCATATTCTTTCCTTTGTTTTCCTCTCCCTGCCATCTAAACCACCCATATCCCAAACATTTGAACAGGCACTATTATTTTTCTTGTTTATTTTTATTTTTATTTTATTTTTTTATCTTTTTTTTTATTTTTATTTTTATTTTTATCTTTATCTTTATTTTTTAATTTTTATTTTTATTTTTATCTTTATTTTGAACTTTATTTTTTAATTCTAGGGTGTTTGAACAATCCCAGGCATAAGGGATATAGTTTTTTAAAATTCCTTGTATATGCACACCATAGGAGACCATAGAGTAGCAGACCATTAGGTCTCCTAACACTCAGTTAGCAGGCATAATATTTGTAGTACTCTAGTACTGGGCAATGCCAGTAGGTGTGGGTAGAGCCCCCACCTGAAATAACGAAAGGGATGGAGTAGCTGTTCAGCTGTGGCCACCGCCTAGGACGGTACATAGCCCTGTAGGATTGACAATTCTGCCCCAGCATTTATCGAAGCTATATTTATATAAGAAGTAGTGTATCTATTCTGCACAGACATTCTCTGCTGTAGAACATGCAGCCACATTGAAACCGTGTAGTCGATAATGTGCAGTAGTCTGTGTAACCAAGGCAATTCCACTGGAGTTAATAGATAGGACTGCTGGTCTAATGTAGCTGTTTTATATAATGGGGTACCACTGTTAACTGTCAAAAGGAGAAGGGGTCGGGGGAAGGAAGAAAATATAAACTATAAAATACTTTTTTATCGCTTTGAGTCTAATTAAGAACAATATCTAACTTAAGAAGCTCGACACAGTAACACTGCATCTAATTAGAACCTCAGCGAGGTTGAGAGAAAGCTTCTTACCGCTTCAGTCGCTGCATTTTAGAGACCTTTATAACAAAAAAACCCGAAGCACAACACAGCATATAGGCAGCTGAATACATGTAACAGAAAACATAGGGGTTGTTTGGTTTTTTTTCAGAAACCAAAAATTTGGCATACGAACACTTTGTTGACTGGACAATAAGTAACAGGAACCACAAGAAAAGGTCAGCAAAAGTTATCTCAGATTTTCCTTAAGTAGCAGTAAAAGATAATGCCGCTTCTGACATGGTATAGCTTTGGACACACACGCTTAGCCGATGCAAATAATCCAGCCTCTGTCCAAAAAAAAGGGTAAAGTTGATATAATTTTAACTTTTGCATTTCTGTACTGTTCAAGGCTCCTGCTTTTTTCCTTCAGAAAAAAAACACACAAATGCCAACACATATATACCATATATTTTGATGGCTACTCGTGTCTATTTAGTTATAATTTGGGAGTGGGGAGGGGGGTACACCGAGAACCAGTTATCATCTTAACTTAAAAGTTCATCAAGAAAAAGGAGTATGACTTCATCATTTTACTTTTTACCATTATGGGTTGGTGAGAGAGAACAAATGCTGGTGCTCAGAGATGATCTACCTGACTTTGTCATATGTAATATCCAGTGATAAATATATTGTCCTGTAAAAAGGGTTTGTACATAACTTGTACATGGTTTCATTTTGTATTTTTCTCAGATTAAAATTTATGTATTTGTGTTCTAAAAGAAGGAGAGATTGCTGTGTTTTCTTTTTTCCCTTTGAGACAGGCTGTGTCCCATAAAGTTATGCAACGCATATCACCAAGTCATGAATAACACTCTTTTCACAAAACCAGCGCTATTAATACTTTGAACTAAGACTAAGCCAGCTGTCTTTCTCTCTTGCTCGCTCTCCAGAATCAACCCCTTCCTAATAGTAATTGATATCAGCTGCTGTGGAGGACACGGTGGGGCTTGTAAGTGAATAATTCTGCAGTAACAACAGTCGTCCTAACACCAGTTACGTAGTCAGATACAGTTATAATCTGGCATAATTTAGCTACTTTACATGGTTCAGCAGAGCATCTCATGACACCTTTAGCTCTGGTAGGTCAGGTTATCATGGACTGATAGTTTTGCTAAGCAGTCCAAAGATTTTCTAATCTCTCATGACGAGTGCACTTAGAAGTTATTTGTAAGATTTGGACTGTGCTGCTTCTGTTGCAGCGCAGGAACTGGGTATAATCCTACATGCAACTGTATGTTTCTAAGTTTAAGAAAAAAATTAGTGTCCTTTTGGACTCTAAGGTTGTACGCATGCATTCTGCTGTTTAAAATAACCTTGTCATTAAAGTTGACATCATTAATCTTCGGTGCAGCAGCATCACCACAGTGAATTGTAATCAACCACAGTGTGATAAACCTTGTTTGGTTCTGAGTCTTGGAGAGGAAAGAAGAGAGCAGAGCACTGCAAAAGACTCAGTTAAGCATCAAAAACCAAACCAGACCAAAACAAAAGTACAAATAGTTCATTTGGTCCTAACTTGGAGGTACATAACATAAAGAACTGGGCATGAAGCGGCTACACTGGTGTTTTCTAAGCAGTGTTTCGGGGTGGGTGGTGGGGAAAGCAAACAACAATACACAACAGTATTGGTGCGGGACCATGGAGAACTGTGTAACGGACTGGCTCAGCACCACCATGAGTGAAGCAAACTGCTCCGGCCCTCACTGAGCACGCCGGTCAAAACCAGCCTTAGATACCCTCACTGGGGAAGGGAGTTCATGTACCATCAACACTGTGATGTCTGCCCAGAACAGTTCCATGAAAGGACTATGTTGGTAAATCTGCACGGAGATGGGTACTAGGTCTAGTTTAGATGTTACTCCTTGACCTCATCCCTTCGCAGTGTCAGGCACTAACTAGGAAGCTTGACTTCTAATTACTGAAGGAGAACGAAAACAGGGAAGTGAGGGACAGCCATGGAAGACCATGAACAGGCACCCGTTTTAGGATGGGAAGCTTATTCTTTAGCACAGGTTTAATCAGGTGTCTGCTCCCTGCACAAGGATCCGTACCACAAAGGAGGTATGCGTCCATACATAGGTGTTCATGAATACCTGTGTGTACTTTTGGATGTGTATATTTATATCTACACACATATATATATATATGTCACGACCTACTTGCTGTCAAAAACACTTAAAGCAAACCTGGCCATAGAATACCTAAGGTAGGAAGGAGTTTTGTTGTATATCTGCAGCCCTGTTACTCATCGATGCAAAGGTGAGATTGAGCAGCACCCCATGCAGTTCCCCCGAAACCATACAGTAGTCCCAGCAGGCAAGTGGTTGCAGTGAATGAGCAGGCTGCTCACACCTTTTCTGGGCTATGAGGTGCTCCTGCTACTCTTTCACAACGCTTTCATTAGGATGCAATTGCCATTTGCTGTATATGATGATAAATATAAACTGTGTTATTTATTTTAATTGCAAAGAGGGTTCAAGCTAGGGAGGGGATTTCATAAGCATAGCTTTGTGCATTGAAGGAGTGCCTTTGAGGGGCAGGGGAACCGTGAAACAAACCTTTGCCTCACAGCCCAAAGGCAAAGTCAAGTATTTGCCATAATCTTCCATAGCAATACAAAAAAATCCCCGCAGACACGCAAAAAATGAGCCACTTGCTGGTCCTCCCTCACTTACCACCATCCCACCTCTTGCCCCACCCGCAGCCCCTAGAAAAAAAAGGCTATTTTAAGAAAGATTGGAAATCTTCTCTCACTTTGAAGGTAGAGGATGTTCAGGCCTATTTCTGAGTATTAGAGGAAAGGCAATCAAAGGTGTTATTAAGTGAGTCCTTAACTAATTAACAGTTATTACGCATGACAGACATCCCAGCTTTCATCTTTGCAAGCTCACAAGTTTTGCTAGCAACAGTGAACTAGTTAAGGACAGAGGTAGGGATGGAAATTCTGTGGCGTGACGCGCTGCCTTCAAAAAATTACCAACATGATTTTTTTTCCTAGACCATGGAAGAACTCTGCTTCCTTCCTAGATCTTCCAGTTTAAAGGCAGAACAATGGGGGCTAGCATTTGATTGCCTCTCTCGCCCTGAACCTTAACGATCTTTAGACGTGGTAAACACCTTAAAAAAAAAGAAAAATGTGAATCTTGTCACCAGGCTGCGGTTTTATAGTACCTGCTAAACGCGGCAGCTGAACCGGGGTGGGCAGCGGATGCGCCGGGGATGCGACCCCCCCTTAAGTCATGCAGCTGTGGGGCTTAGCTGACGGCACGCCATGCCGTTACAGTCCTGCTTGGGACGCTGCACTAAACCGGGGTGCATCGCAGCGCGCCTAGTTACACCAGGTGGCTGTGGGTTACGCGCTAAGGGAACAACATAAATTGGAAAGCCAGACTTATATAGAATCGGGTCATTTTTCCCAGTTCCCTAAATACAAGCCGAAGGGACTGACACATAGTATTTTAAATAAATAAATGAATAAAGAAAGAGCAAAAAGACATCTTGAGGTGAGAAGGGGAATATCCAATCCAATGAGTAGCCAATATCCAGCTTTCTGAGCATTTTGTAGGGGCGTGGATTGGTTTGGTTTGGTTTGGTTTGGTGGTGGGATGTTTGCTGAGCAGCAGAAGCCCATCGTGGGCTGTATCACTGATATGTGCTACTCTGTTAGAGGAACAGGTATGTGTCGGATGGGTTGGTGATACAGATGTAAACCCCCTGCTTCTAATCAGCATTGACTTGCACGGCCCAGCTACAGCTATGTGCTTCATGACTTCTTTGAAAAAAAAATTCATAAATCAATTTAATCCTGCAGCCTTGAGCTCTAAGTATAGATAACATCACTAAAATTTCTTTAAATACAAAGAATATAACAACAACATAATCTTCAATGCAGCAGCAACAGCAACAACCACCACCACCACCACCACCACCACCAATAATAATAATAATAATGATAATAACAGCAACAATAATGATAATAATAATGATGATGATGATGATGATGATGATAATAATAATAATAATAATAATAATAATAATAATAATAATAATAATAATAATAATAATAATAATAATAATGTAAAAATATATTAATGGGCATTATAGCAGGTGACAGATAGCCCACCACCTGCACTGTGTGCTGCAGTTTACCTCCTAGAGTCACCTAGAGCCAACACGTTCCCCCCTAGTCATGCAGTTAAGCCTTACCACGAGGACGTTTTTGATCACTCTCCCTCTGTAACACATTATAGGGCTCAGAGCACTGAGCTTTTTTTGTAGCAAAAGGTTTTGATAGAGGGCACTGGAACCTGTACTCTGGTTTTATGTAAAGGTGAGTCATTCTGGCCTAAAGGGCAGTACATTTTTTACACACACACATATATAGGTCTTTCTATATGTACCTAACCACATATAAAATAAATGTATGTATCTTTCAAATAAATGGCTGTTTAGCACATCTGTAACTTGACTAAAGGATTTTTTCCCCCCTTTGGAAAGAAAGGTGGGGCAGGGGAAGAGCGCAGCGAGGGAGCCTCGGTTCAGCGGCGTAGCTGGCTCATCCAGGTAACTGCGAGGACCTTCATGGGAAGGGTGCTCCGGCACGCAGCTATCGCGTAACGCAGAGCCAGGCTACCGAGTCCTGCACGTATACTCAAAGACTGACCTGAGAAGGCAGAAGCAGTGCAGCCGATGAGCACGAGGGACTCGAATGTCTTGGGACGAGACTGGCTCCTGGCTCCTTCCAGAAGGCCAAAACCCACGGTGTCCTCAGAATTGTCCCAGGCAAGCTGGGATGTGAGGCGTTAGCCATAGGCATCTTGCTCAGGGCATAGGGTGGACGGAGGGAGGGTGGCTTTGGGCCCAAATCAACAGCATGGTTTCTCGTCCAGAGCTCTTTGCTGGCCCTGCTTGCTGCCTGCCTCGCTGTTTGCCGGCTCTCTCGTGTATAACCACATCTGGGGGGTCTGGGGAAAGGCTGCATGGCTGGGACCTGCACCGCCTTAGCCTGGACTTGCTACCAGAGAGAATTTATCATGTAATTGCATCCTAAGGAGGTAAATTACAAATGTGAGTGAGTGAAATCAAGTGAGAAAGTCTTTGCAGTGTATCAGAAGAAAAGGAGTTGTGCATTTGTGGTAAGTTATTTGATAAAATTATGCAGGTTTTGATCCTGGCTCTTCCCTCCCTCCTCATCCTCTTTGAGAATGGTGACTGGCAGGGGATTGAAACCTGTTACTATTCCCATCAAGGGACGAAAAGGAGAAAATATAGCCTCACGTCTACCCTCTGTCTCTCTTGTGTCTCATAGCTTCCTTCTAAGGAGAAACGCCATTTCTGAAGGCAGTGCTTATTCTTAAACTGCAGCTGCACTGCCATATACTGACCTGTATTAAGTCAACTGCTCTGAATTAGTACTCAGACATCCTTTGTTTTCTGTAATAGTTCTATGCTATTTCTACTCTTTTATACAGCGAGTTCGCTGTGCCTGGCTGTTTCATAAGCCAGCACAAAGCCCCAAGCCTTCCAAATAGGCGTTATGTATCAAATAAACTCTAGCTGTGACAGAAACCAGGGAAACAGAGCAGGGGCAAATAACCAAACAGTATGCAAACATAAAATGGGACCTGACATGGGCAGATTTCATCAGCAAAGGTTTTCTGCAGTCTTGCTTAAGTCAGAAAAAACTTTAATTATCTATCCATGTAGTGTTTCTGCAGCTAAGCTAGGGCCTAAGCATGACTTCTGGCTCTATGTACTTGACTGACCTCTTTAAAAAACACTCCCCCTTCTCTCCCCCCAGGGCCCCAGGCCTGAAAACACATGTATATTATTATAATTTCTTTTCAGAACATCCATTATGCAAAAATTTTCATCAAGCTCTGCGAGCAGTTTGCCTGTTTTTACTTTCTCATTTATTTTCAGCAACTAGAAACTAGTGTCCAGTAACCAGATACTTTCAGTCTCTGTCAAAAAGATCTTACAGTCAGTGAGAGAGTGAGTTCAAAGTGTCCCAGTGGATGTGTTGGAGAGAGATGAACGCTCCAGAGCACTTTTTTTTACAACTTTATTCAGTTTCCACTTTCTTTTCCTGTTTGGAAGAAGAAATTCTTATTTCCAACATCTTTGTCTTCTTAGACTCTCCGCAGAGGCTTGCAAATCAAACCACAGTAAAGACTTGTAAAATAATAGATTGTATTTGAAACTTCTGTTTGTTGACACACTGTAAACAGATCTATTTTTTCTCAGTACACTCATTCAAGTGTTATCCAGCAAACTCTTCTAGCTAGACATCAGCTACAATACGATACATAATGTGAAATGCATTTTTCTTAAGGGACAGTCCAAAACAGATCAGTAAATGTCGGTTTTATCATGGGTCGAATGCGTTGCATGTAGGGTGCGTAATCCACATGTGCAGGCTGAATGAGGTTGCCCTCCATCCCAGGCCTACAGCTTGAATGCAAAGCTTTTTTTAAAAGCCAATACCATAGTGGTTTAACATTTGGAACTGATGGAAACAGGACTGGTTCCTTTACTTCAAAGATAACTTTGGTGATGCCAGGTAAAGCCAAGAAAGGTCATGATTTGCACATGTGTAATATTTTCCCACTGAGGAAGAGATTGCTTCAAAGATAACTTCCTTATGACAGACTTTCTGAAGTGTGGACGTAGCTGCAATGGAGAAATAATAAAAATGTGCAAGACACTGGAATTCAGGGAAACCCAGAAAGTCGTCAGGTTAGGCTACCATATAGTCTCCCATGCTGATGAATTACTTCTTGAGAAACAGCATTTTACAGAATCAAATCTAAGCGGATTATTAAAATAATCAAATTATTTAAAAACTCATGGACTGACTGGGAAACGTGGAAGGAGAAGAAGAGATACTTCGGTGTGTAGGCAAATACATCTGACAGTGGAGCTGGAGAGGTTTAACAAGGGGATTTGGAGCTGGGTAGAGGTTTGGGTAGCTGGGTAACCGAGTCGTTTGCATGGATGGCAAATGTGACAAAGAAACCCTTTTAAATTCACTGATTGCTTCAGCATTCGTCTTTCCCTGCAGTGTCGGGTCCGCTTCTGCAAAGACACATTACTTCATCGCTTTAGGTTCTGCAGATGCTTTCTCGCACTTGGACTTTGTCCAAAGAATTCACAGGGAAGATCAGAGCACCAAGCAATGAAACTCCTTACAGCCATTTGATTCAATTTGCTGTAGCTGGACTTTCAAGAAACAGTTCTGTTAATGTGTGCTCGAACGCCTGCAGGGTGTTTTGTAGGGAAATCAGCAGGCTGGGCTTTGCAGTGCTTCTTTGACGTCTCGAATCTCGCTGAAAAGCATGGCTGTGCCCAGGATGAAACCAACTGCTTGCCGGGTGCAGGAGAAGCTCTAAGTAAAGGATTATTGTCCGTTCTAGTTTACGCTCTTTCTTCAAGTCAATTATCAGCCTCGCGCCCATTGCTTGCAGCTAACATCAGAGCCGTCTCTGTAAACAATGTGAAAATCTATAGTTGGTATAAACTATGCTTTTCATCCACCTTTGTTAGAAATATCCAAGATACGCCTGGCGATCCCTTTCAGAATGAAGAGGGTTGGGGTATGATATGCCTGGCTACAGCACGCTTTTTTAATGCAAATAGTACCTAGTACTAGCAGCAGAACTTGCTTAGTTTTATCCCCTATAACATGTACGTGGTAGTTTAAATACTCGTGTTCAACTTCCTACCACCCGAAGCACACTGAGCAGAGAAGCCCTCTACACCACCACCTTTTCCACCTCAACAGGCACAGGATACGAGTCCTGGGAGAAACGATGTAGACGTTATTCCTATCGCCCCTTTCAAACGTTGCGCTGTGCGGGACGGTGCCTGCTGGGGAGTTCCTACGTGGCCTGGGCTTTGACACAACCGCCCGGCCCCCTCCAAAACAAACAACTAAAGTGCTTGCAGTCACGATAATGGCTGTATCTGCAGTATGGTTTGCATAATTATTAGGGAAAGATTTTTTTCTATAGAGTCCCTTGTAATGAATTCGGTGCTGTTGGAGGCTGCAGGATCGGCTCATCGTCCTCCAGCAGTTCTCTCATTAATACACCCCCGACCTAGAGGCCTATTCCTAGCGGGACTGAGACTCTCCAGCCAGTTCAATCACCTGTCCCTTGGCTATAAATGCTGTGGAGACACAATTATAAGGATTAGACTGAGACCATTAATTTAGAGCAAAAATAATACCATCTGTAAGACTTGGAAGATTTAAATCCTCAAGGCTGCGTAGCACAAACCTGGTGAAGCTTATGCTGTTGGACAGTGACCTGTCGCTGTGTCCAAGGCTCGCAGAGCGTGCTCCAAAGCTGTGCTTGCCTTCCACGGACTCTACCATCGCCTCGTTTCATAATACCTCAGCATGCTTAGTAAGCACGTGGACCACGCTCACCCCAGCAAAGAGCGGTTATTTAACACAAACTGCCTTTCGAAGATATTATCAGCCCTGATTGTCTATGAAGGGAGCCTAATGTAAGTGGATACCTGAGACACGTGAGTTCAGGTGGAATGAATCTATGCCACATACCCCGTGACCCCTTTATGGAAGACCAGTTCTGATGTACTGGGACGGAAGACCTTGTTGTGATGTGGGCAGCTTAAGGCCACCTTCTTTTACAGCTCATCTATTCAGGAGAACATAACTGAAGCACAGAACATGTGTCATACGAAGTTGTTCTTCAGCTTAGAAATAGGAAGAACCTCCAAACCCTGTGATACCTCTATACTTCCCATGCCTCTGTTCCTCAAAACTTGTGCTTTAGAGCGATTTGCCCAGAATTCTTTAATGGGATAAGGAACTCCTTTCGAATGTATGTATGGATCATCCCCATACAATGTAATTGTACTCTTGCCATACGTCCACTGTTTGCTTTTTTTTTCCTAGTCAGATAAAACCATCTGGTGATAAATTATGGCCTTTTATCTCACCCTATTACCCTACACACTTAAAAATGTAGTTTCACTTGCCTTTTTCTTGATTACACACTTTATTTAAAAGATTCCTGCTTGCACGCTCCTGTTCCCTTTTCTCCATCACAGACATATCATCATCCAAGCAATCAATATACATAAATTCCCGCGGGAATTTTGGCAGTAATTCTATATGCATCCCCTTATCTGAAGTCTTTACTTAGGTGGAGCCCCACAATATGAATCCACTTAAGAACTTAGCCCATGGGGCACAGCTGAAGGAACAAATCTGTATTCCATGTTTCACCTGAAATTTAATTACCTGGAATCTGCTGTTATTTATACGGAGAAGTTAGATTTCACACGCTCTGCAGATTAAAAAAAAAGTTGTAAACCCCCCGCTTTATGAGATCAATAAAGACATAAACATTGTTCAAGACTGTTAAGGAAGAAGTGAGAGAAGGGGGAGGCATAGGAGGAACATCGTTGGGAAGGGATGTGTTGGGGAAAGTGGTACGGAGAAGGGAGAGCAAATGGCCAAACATTAAAACGGAAAAGCAAAGGTGCTGTCCCAGAAAAGGAAACCAACTGGAAACACAAGGGGTGGGGGGAAACAATGCAAAAGAACTCAAGATTGGTGCGGAATGATCAGGCCAAAACTAATGAGCTTTTTGTCAGTCTCTAAAATCGACAGATCTACCATGTGCTTCAACGAACTGTGGTTTCTTTCCATAGCAAGGCGGGTGACTTTTTATCAGATGTGTCACTTGGTGAAATAATTGCCAGCAATAATGGTGCGATAGCAGCATACTCAGAGCACAATTTATCCACGTCTATTCTATCTTTCAACTTCAAAGCTTCTACTGCCTCACAGATCACATCAAAATGACACCTCTGTCGTTAATGACAGTGGTCTAATGCAATACAGGAAGCCAAATCACTTCTCCAGATAGGCAGAATGCTCTCACACAGAAACTAGGCATGTGCACGGGTTCTGACATTCATATTCAGATTTGTATTCGTGGGGAAGAGGGTGGGTTTGACATACAGATTTATTCATATTTGCAACAGCTTGATTTTATAAAGCATAAAATTCACTAGAATTAGAAAGGAGGGGGGGGACAAGAGTAGCATGCAGGCGTTTAACTGATGCAAAGTGAACGCCTGGACGTAGGAAAATTCCGTTTCCGCAGCCGCAGCATGGGTTGGCCGGAGTCAGAGGTCAGAGATGGGAGTTGTCTTTAAAGAAACGAAGAAACAAGTCAAATAAAGATAAACGTACCTTAAAATGCACCCTCTGTCCTTGTAGGCAAACCCACATATTTTCTGGATCTCGTTACAAACGAAGCTGCTGCGAAGCCCCTCGTGGTGGTCATTAGTCACATAAAGAGGAAAGCCGGCAAACTGCAGTTCTTAAAAAGAAAGAATTGTCTGTTTATATTCCAGTGCTGTTTGTAAATTAGCATAGAACAATAAATCTCTAAGTATGAAAAATATTTATTTTGCTTTCACAGTATACATAAACACACATGCAACCAGCGTAGTGGCAGGGACACCATTTGTTTAGGTTTCATTAAGATGTGTAGTTAAAAGCCTTACTAAAAGGGTCCATTTCTCACTTCAGTGATTAAATTTATTGCCTGAGGGTTAAATAATGCTTCAGAGGAAAAATGAGGTTTAGGAATATTGTCATATTTTACCAACTTTTACAAAGGAAACATTTCCTGAAATGGCTGCTTGGGTGGACGGTTAAGACTTCACCGTAGCGCATATTTTCACAGTGGTATATATAAAAAAATAGATAATCAAACAAAATAACCAGCTCTCACACACACCCCCCTCCAAAAAAAAAAAAAAAAAGAAAAAAGAAAAAAACAAACAAAGCTTATTTGGGTAAAAAAAAAGAGGCAAATTATTTTTAACAATTTTTTTTTCAATTATTATTGCTATTCCAGAAACATGGTAGGGAAGACTTAGTTAAAAAGATGAATGAAGAAAAGGAAAGAAATTGAAAGGAAAAAAAAGTTTTCAAACCCCATTTTTCAGTTTAAGTGTTTGGCTGGTGAAAAGGAAACGTTCTTCGACAACCATTAGCAGCGTACTGCCATTTGAATAGTGCATGTAATGTAAACTACTGCCTGCGTGTTAGTGTGCTCTGTTCGGTGGGCTGTGTCACGACCCACTGTTGGGTTGCACAGTTTGGCAGAAGCTGAGCCCCCTTGCTTTCTAACCGACCTCAGAGAGTTCTGGGTGGCTAGGGGCGGCTGGGCTTAACTTCTGAGTGATGCTCAATTGGATGTGTTAGCGTGACCAGGTTTGTTGTATTCTCGGGAACAGAATTAAGACTCAAAACGGAGTCAAGTGCCAAGCCGCTTTATTTGGCCGCCAACAAGTATGCAAGAGAAGAGGAGAGAAAGAGGGAAAGGAAAATAAGGAAAGGGAAAAGACACAGAGAGAGAGAATATAATAACAGAGAGAGTTACAATAGCTACCACCGTGGATCTGCGGCGTCCCGTCAGTCCGATGTCCCTTCAGTCCGGTGGGGGAACGTTCCAACTGGTCTCCGCTGGTCCCGCCTTTTATAGCATTGTCCCGCTGCATAGTCAATGAGCTGGTTTGGTCACCAGAGGGTGCTTGATGGTTCCAGAAGATTCCAGGGGGTCCAAGCCCCCCTCCCATGGGTTGTAAGATGACCCTGGGGCCAGGCCCACGTGCAGAGGGCTGGGCCTATGTGCTCCGAGACAGCAAGGTATAGCCATATACATGTTCCTGTTGGGTGGGACCTCCTCAGTTGTCGTCGTGGTGACGCCTTGGCAGTCAAGCCATCCTGCCGGCAATGTTGAGGCAAATTTTTAGTCCCTTACAGGCTGGTGGCCTTGTCACTTATTGCTTGTAGGCATATTTAAGCAGCCTAACTTGAAAACCAGTACTGTGATTCAGATTTTGCTCCTAGACCATGATT
The DNA here is from genome assembly GCA_013400875.1 of Anhinga rufa. Taxonomy (NCBI): domain Eukaryota; kingdom Metazoa; phylum Chordata; class Aves; order Suliformes; family Anhingidae; genus Anhinga; species Anhinga rufa. Next base: position 27,068 of record VZTV01028226.1, read on the forward strand.
ACGGGCCAGGGGACCATTACGCTTCCATAAAACTGGGTCACAAGGTGGGGAATTTTACAGAGGTACCAGGAGACTGTGTCCATTTAAATACGGTGCATTGCAAACTGCAGCGACTCCCTCGTGTTTTGGTGGTTTTTTGTTGGTTTTTTTTTTTTGATTTATTTGTCTTAAAGTTGTCATAGGTAGGAGACAGCAGAAAGTTTGACACCCATCCAGTTCCCGTTACCCTCTTCAGCAATGGAAACAGATTTCAGGCGGCGTTCAGTACTTGTTTCCTGATTGCTAGGTAAACCAGAACGAGGTGGCCCATAGGTATGTCCATTGTATGCATATATATATATATATATGTATGTATATATATAAAAAATGAAATTAGTATGTCATTTAGACAAAAATGAAATTAGTATGTCAAATAGAAATTATATATATAAAATGAAATTAGTATGTCAAATAGAAACTATATATATATAAAATGAAATTAGTATGTCATTTCACACAGGCTATTAAACAACAAGGAAATTTGGTCACTTGATAGAGAAGAGAGGAAACAGAAACTAGCAACGCGGAGTGAAAAGTTAGCTGTAGGCTCCTGGCGCAGGGCCTGGGATCCTGTTAGAGTCTGGGACTGTAGGAGCCACTTCCCAAAGAAGTTACCCAAGTTTGGGACCATTGTGTGTAAGCAGCTGAGATTATGAAGCTCAGAGTGCGGGTTTAGTAAAGGGTGATTGAAGAGGAGGGAGGGAGGAAGGGGAGAGTGGCAGCTCCCTTGTTAGGCCTTGCTTTGGGATAAGGAGGAGGGAATTGTGGAGTTTGGGTGTTTTTTTAGGGAAATAAGGATTGAATGCCTGTAGTCTGTGGCTGTGAAGCTGGGGAGATAAAGAATGAGTGTGAGCTTAGGGTGAGGTCATCTTTAAAACATAGCTATATATAATATATATATGAAAAGAAAACTGGAGGTAAACCGTGGACGGATGATGCAAACGGAGCAGTCAGCCTGGCAGTGGCCGTTCGTATTCTATTGCGTCTTGCCAGATGTGGCTTCGCGCTATACGGAGACCTGTTTCATTCTCAGTCTTTGGAAACAATTTATTTTTTCAAATGAATAGATGCTTCCACGTACCTTCTTCAGCACTAGTGACACAATTTAGGTCGTTGTTAACGTCACGCTTCCCTCACTTTCTAGACCAGTTGTCAGCTGCAGTGCTGAGGAAGCACTAGGGCATCTTAAGGGGTGCTTTTGTTTAATACTCTTCCTTTCAAACCAACTTGTTTATGCAATTACTTGTATGAATTCTTAATTTTGCATTCTGCTATGCTTAATTTACACCTTCTGTGTTAATTTATGTCCATGAGCACAGACCCTTTCCTCCCCCTCCCAGAAGTCCAATCTCACTCATGTTACTCTATAAAAGTTGGAAGCAGCTCTTTTTCTACGCATAGGCTCCCCTGCATCAGAAATAGCTCCCAGCTGTGCTCTGAAAGGTGAGTAGAGCGGGTTTCCCCAAAGTTGTCATGACCGTTACTTTACTGTCAATCAGCAAGAATTTTGGGGGGTAATAATATTGGGTTTTTTTAAACTGACCTACAATTTTAACGTAAAGAGACTGTCTTGGCTTTCTTTTTGTTTTGTTACTTTATTTTATTTTTTGCCTGAGTTGGCTTACCTTCTATCCTAATTTTTTCATACCTGTCTCATCAGGAATAAGTACCAACGCAGGCAGTTGGAGTCGCAACAGAGGTCTTTTCTAGGCATTTCCAGAAACCACAGGGTGCTAAGGGTTTTTTCTGACCCGGAATGCAGTATTATCATACAAGTCCTTCTTTCTTTCCAGTATTTGTCATCATATCGCTGAGAACTAATTAAAAATTTCCATACAGACCTGCTGGGAAATGCCCCTGAACAATGCTGGCTCCAAGGGAGTACAAAATTCCTTGGACTTCTTCATAAAGACCTGCCCTCCGGTGCCTCTTGCCCTAGCTAATTGTCACCGGGCAGACTGAGCCTGAGACAAGAGGTCACACATAAAAGGATTAAGTAAAGATCCTAAATTGTTTTATCTTCGGTTTAATTATTTAGAGAGCCCTGATAACCTAAAACTTCTCTTTTCTCACAGGTCAGGAATGGCACATGAGGAATTACTGGAAGTTTTCCCACCTGCCCTGCCAACGTGGTTCATTTCTTACCCATAGTGAGCGTTGTCTAAGGCCAAAGCAATAATTTGTCCGTTTGGTGTTTGTACGCAGAGTTTCTAATCTAACCCTCCTACACTCCCCACGCTGACATGGTACTACTAAAGCACTCACTCAGTTCCGACCGCGTTGTGCCGGCCAGCACATTTCAGTATCGGCTGTCACACCATTTGTGAAACAGTGGTGGGTTCCATCCCTCATTAGCATTAGATGCCGAGTGGTAGACTTACAGGGAAAAATCTCTTGTATTCCCACACCCATGCCTTGTACCGGTCATGAAATGATTTTCCTGTTTGCTTATATATATCAATAATATATATAATTGCATTTTTTTAATACAGAAAATTTTTTACTTGTACAGCCAGTGCCAAAAATCCAGCTGCAGGTTTTCTATAAATTTTCAGCATGGAAGTTCTCTGGATGATGATTATCTTAAAATGCCCTACAGTTTTAACGCACAAAAATTGCTTTCCAAAGAAGTGCAATAATCAACAGAACTGCCATTTTTTTCCTCATTAAAATTCATAACATCCTGGCTAAACCTGTACAACAAATGCAATATCTCTTGTCTTGAGAGACATCGTAACAACGTGTAAAAGCATTTTGAGTTTTGTACGCAAAAAATCTGCATTCAGTACTCTCAAGTACTTCACTCGGGCACCCTCACATACAGAAACTGAGGAATAAGGACCTGATCTGAAGCTTTGGGAAGGTCAGAGAACATCTGTCCGCCCCTTAGGGCAGAGTTCAGACCGTTGCTGGACCCCTTGCAGAGTCTCTAAGGTTTTTTGTATCACGATTTGACTGGACTTGAGCAGCTTCTGTGCCACTTTGGTCAAGTTTTTTTTATATTTATGCATACAAAGACCCACTCTTGTAGAATAAAATGGAGATTTAGTGACCCATCATCCTTTCGACTGTGAGTTAGGTTTCCCTGTAGGTGAGGAAGCTCTGCACAAACTGCACATCAGAGGTGGCTTACACGAAACCGCCTCTCTGTGTATTCACCCTGATTTATGCTCACTGCCTTTCTAGTGTTTCTTCAAGCGTCAAATGTTTGGTTTTGTTCAAAGGAGTGTCCATCAGTAGCTGCTGAAACAACTGTATTTTTATCTATTTCAGGTTCTGGATTACATTTATATTAAAAGATCGCTGTGCAAAAAAAACCCCACTGGATGTAAGTTCTTCACAGTAGTAAGCATAGAAATGTTTTTCTCCTCACAATGACTTTGTAAGAAGAAATACTTCTAAAACCTCTGCCCCGTAATCATCCGAAGACCCTAACTAAAAAGCACTTTTAGAAAGTGCAAAGATATAATAGTCCCAAGATGAATCTGCCCTACAGTTCCATTTTCTGCCATACAAACGTTTGGGAGCTTATCATTGAAGCCACATTAGTCTTGATTTAAGGTCTTTTGACACGTTATTACAGCACACTGCCATCACTTCACACCTGCCATTCTGTCAGTCAGAAGAGAGGGAGGGGAAACAATTTTGATGTCAATCAACAAATCCTTTGGGAGGTGTAACCTGTTAAGACATATTACCCTTTGCCCATTGCGATTTACAGGCTTTGAATTTAAAGGACATATGCCAGAAATAATTAAAGACTAATCTTTATTGTACTCGCTTATGAATGAAGGCATTTAGCACCACCAGCACATTATATTGTCCGGAAGAAGAAAGAGAAAGAGGAGCTGAGTGTGGTACTACTTGTCTTTCCATTTCTATTAATCAATTGTTCTGGCTGGATGTTAAAATCCTCTGCCCTCTCGGAACACGTATTTACAACAGTAGCTGTAACTATTACACTTCTATTAATGTCCTAGCAAAGTACGGATGATTCCAGCATGGCGCAAGGTCTGTAACGCTGTTTATGAATCAAGACATTATTTTAAAAATAGAAACAATGACATGAAATTATTGAAAAGCATAATGTAGCAAGATAGAAAAGAAAATGAATTCTGCCCCGTCCATTTTAGTGGCTACAAAACCCAGTCTCAAACTGGAGAATTACAACTTACGTGGGCATGGCTTTGGATCACCTTGCAACTGTTCTGTCGTAATTTACTCAGAGGCATCAAAGGATGCTCAGCCTCAAAATCTGAATTTAGGACCTAAATCCTAGCTGAAGGAGACGTTGTTTGTTCCAAAGCTAGGCTTTCAGAATGACACAGAAGAAAAGAAACACTTACACAGCCTACTTGTTACTGTTCACAACTCATCTCTGGAAGGAACATCTTGTCCTTAGACTGACCTAAGAGCTACAAGCTAAAGGAAATAGCTACAAAACGAGAATAGCTATGGAGTAAATAAAACAACAGGCAGGGACTATATAGCCCAGAGAGAACTAGAATAAAAAAAAATAATTATATTGTAAATTTTTTTATGTTCTTGCACGGTATTACTATACATACAGCTTGTTTGGGCTAGAAGTGGGGTGGAACAGTGGAAGCTCTGACTCGCAGTTGCCACCGCGTATTACCAAATCACNCAAATCACTACTGGGTAGAACAGCTTTGGTAGCTAATCTCTCTTCTACACCTTCCTCCTACCTTAGCTCCCTCATTATGCACACATGCACCCACACACACGTGCACTGGAAGAGGCAAGGTGGAGATGGGGAGAAGAAAGCAATTGCTCTCAACTCTGCCACAGACCTTTAGGGACTAATACATCACCCTGCTAGAGAAGTAAATGCAATGTGGCATGCTCTACTGATAGATAGCGTGGGTATCAAGATCACACAGGTGATTAGGAGACACACAGTAGCCTCAATTTGTATTCAGAAATCATTTTCATCAGGGGGGCAGAGTCACACGCAGACAAAAGCATTATGCACACATTTGTTTATTAATTTGATCTGAGGGGATGGAGGCTAGATTATTTTCAGCTGGCGATAGTAACAAAGGTGTGAACCGGTAGCTGTTAATTTTCCGTTTCCCAGAATACGGGAATCATTTTATATATGAAAGACTATGCCTTCTCAGCTCTCATAATTTAAAGAGGTGCTCTGAGGAGGGTGGGAAGTTGAAAGACAGGGAAGTAGGGATGAGAGGTGGCTTTTGATTTACCATTTTTACACAGAGGAAGGAGGAAAACAGGTGCTTCTTCAGCATCCATCTCCCCTCCCTTTTAAATATGCTACCTGTCTGATAGACAATCTTTGCCTCATTTTGCATTTTCACGGTACCTGGGCACTTCTGG
>VZTV01028228.1:8049-39738 GCA_013400875.1 Anhinga rufa
GGGCGCCCTCGCGGCCGCCGCCATCTTGTGCCCGGGGCCGGGGCCGGGGCGGGCCGCGCAGGGGCTGCCCGGGCCGCTGCCCTTCCCCGGGGGAGCGCCGGAGGGCCAAGAGGCCCGGACGGGACCCGGCCCCCAGGCGCTGGGGCGACGCAGGGGCTCAAGACAGGGCGAAAACACCAAAACTGAAGGGTTTCCGAAGGGCTCGTCCCTCCCGCGCTCGCCCGCCGCGCTGCCCAGCGGAGGCTTGAGGGGAGACGGCTCCCGGGGGAGAGGCAAAAGGCTGCCGGTCGAAATGGCGTGCCCGGCGAAGGGACGGCAAAGCGGCTTTGCCTTCCTCGGGGTGTTTTTAACCTGCTGAGCTGCCGCCTGGCTCCGGCCGTCGAGCCGTGAGGCCGCCGTGGGCTGGGGCCCGGCGTGTGGCGTGAGGCCGGCGCCGAAAGCCGCGGGGCTGGCCGCAAAACTCACTCGGGGCTTCCCCGGGCGCCCCCAGCCCTGGCACCCCTAATTCCCAGCCCTTGCCTCTCTGGCACATCGCTCACGCTCTTAATTAGATGGCCGCGGTGTGCGTTGGGGAGCTCTTTTTAACTCCAGGGTTTCTATTTCTGCATCAGTGTCTGCCACCAATAAGGAATTTGCACTGAGCTGCCGGTTATTTTTTTCATTGCCTCTCTTTTATTGCTTACTTTTCTCATTCGTGACATTATTTTTAACCTACCGTTTAATTTAGGACTTGGGTTGCAGTCAATCACCTTCCTTTGAATCAGCCGGGAGAGGCTGAGGCTCACCGGCGAGGCCTGTCTGTCTCTCCGAGCTCAAACAGCAGTGGCATTTTTAACTAGGTTGACAAAGGTTACGCAGTGGCTCGTGGCACTTTTTTTAACGCCGGATCATGTGCTGCTCGTCTCACACAACAGACTGCAACCGGCTGAGCATAAAATTTTGCCCAGCTCGTACCGGAGGACACAACCGACTGTATGAGAAACATTTCGATTTAGAGAATGGTTTGCAAACAAGATTTACCCAGCGACAACTGCAAATTCAGACCTCAGAGACCTGGAAGACGAGCCTTCAACTGGACGCTGCTGTGACCCAGATCTTTTTATTCTAGCTCTCTTCCTTTTTTGGTAAAAGCTGTCTTAAATGATCACACTTTAACCCACGATCCCTTTTGTCTGTTTTCAGCTCCTGTGGCATAAAGCTGAAAAACAAAGACACGGCACACAAATGTGGAGACCTGGCGATACGTTCTAGGAAGCAGAACGCTCTCTTGCACCCCGCGAAAGCTTTAAATCACAGATTGTTAAATATGGAAAAATCCAATAGGTTAAAGTGGCAAAATAGCCTTTTCCAAAGTCGTACGTGATGTCTCTCAGACCTATGGGGAAAAGCTCTTCAGGAGGCAGTAGGCCTAAACCCAGAAGCACAGTAAATCTGCGCTGTGCCACTAGGTGTCACGGTGGAACAGCAAGAGGAGCTCAAAGTGTGGCTTTGTGTTTCTTGCTATAATTGTAAAATGCCTTTAGATTTGCCTCGGCACATCCATAGCGTCTCCATACAGCTTTGCTCCTGCGGATTTCAAAGCTCTGTGCAGTGCAAAGGGACATTATGCAATGTTTCGACAACAAGCGCAGGGAAGCCCTGCACAATGAGCCGATTTCTTTAGGGTTATGGGGCTTTTTTTTCCTCTTTTTTCCCCCCGCCTCTACTTGAGCTCCTCTCCCAAGGCCACACCAGGGCTTTTAAGGACTCGAAGCCGGCGGGTGATGCACTGAGACGGTCTCTCTCACGCTCTCTCGGGATGAGTATCCTACTCTGTCGTGCTTGTGCCAAGCCCTGTTAAATGCAACTCGGGTTCACCATTGCTTAGTTACACAACGTACTTCTCCCTGGAGTCATAAGATTTCCTCCCGCAAGAAAGACTGTGTAGAAGAGGATTAGCAGTGAGTTCACTTGACTCAAAACTCCCCACCGCTGCCATGAGCCTGCTCGTGCCTCGCGCGTGGAGCCTCAGACCCACTCGCACGCGTTGCCCCCTCCCCGTTTATCGGCACTGGTGTTGCACACACCAAAACCGAGCAAAGCCAAGAGCGTGTTTCTTTCCCTGCTCCTTCCCTCCCCTTTCCCATATGGCAGGCGGGTTTGTGCCTGCGCTTGGCAAGCCCTCACGGTGCCTGTACCTATGCAGGGCACGCGTGCATACATCTCCCTCCCGAGAGCAGCAGGGGCCGCGTGGATCCGGATGCACGGAGGCAGGTGCTGGCAGAGGACTGGCCATCGCCTTTGGATGCTGCTGGGAATCGCACCCGCTGCTGAGTGCTCATGGCTTGCCTGCGCAAAAAGCGAGCAGCCGCTTCGCCTCCCAAACGTGCCTCCTGAATGTCCTTGGCCTTCAGCGGGAACACGCTGAGCTCTGAGCCACGGCGAGAATATTTGTGTATGTGGAGCCCAGATCAGTGATATTTTGTTTTCTTTGTGATTTACAGGTGCTCAGTGCTCCCTGCGTGGTCACCACGCGAGGGGGAACCGTATCCACCAGCCTTGGGCGCAGCCCTGACAGCCTGCGGACATCGGTGGGAACGCGGAGGCATGCCTGGCAGCGCGGAGCCAGCGCTTCGCTGTTATGTGCTTGGACATCCTGCTGCTGCCTGGAGTAACCACAAGGCAGAGTTGGGCCATTCTTTGTCCTTGGAGCAAGTTTTCCAGATTTTATTGGTTTAGTTTTAATATCTGTCTTTTTGCAAGCTTCCGACTGGGACTGAACCTCTGGATTGATTCTTTTCTCCTTTTTTGGAGAAACCATGGTCTGTCTGTTTGGTTGTTGTTTTTTTTTTTAAGGCTTATGAAATTTTTCACTCCCTTTGCATTTCAGGTTTCGCTCCCTAACTCCTTTAACCAAGTTCTCAGTCATTTAAAATTATTATTAAGCATCTTTTTAAAGGCTTAATTCCCAGTTACACAGTGATACAGCTGTACAATCATATTTGAAACATCCAGTCCACACCCAACCCACCAAAATAATGTTTCTGGCAATTTCAACCAACCCTGCACTGGTGTAAGGTATTAGAAATAGGATTTAGGGATAGTCAGAAACCTTAAACATAATACTTAATGTGCATATGCACAGAGAGAGAGAGATTTAAAGCTGTTGTGGCATTAAGGCTCAGGGAAATGGCAGGACTGGTGGAGAATAAAGATGGAATGAATGAAAAGTCAAGCCCCATATTCACCTAGGTTTAAACTAATTTACGCTGCTTACTTTGGGCCTTTCACTGAGTGTTTGAATGCGGAGGAGGCGGTCTCAGAGAAGTCGAAGTCACAAGGGAGAAGCAGCTTCTATTATACCAGGTTTTGTGCTGGCCCCATGGAAGTCCCTGTGCGAGAGTTTGTAGGTGAATTAGGTTAAATTCGAAGCGCCACGTTATCAAGTCTGAGCCTGCGTCACCCAACTCTCGCTTCGTGCCCCTGGGAGGAAACATGCAGCACAGAGGCTGATTCATCTCATCCTGGGGCAGGTGTCTAAGAATAGCGCAGACAAATCATCCGCTGGAGATGCCTATTGTGTTCTACCTGCTGTCAAAGGAGCCAAAGGTAACGAGCTTTGAACCCAGTAATTTCCAGCTGTCTGGTGTCAGGCAAGATGAGCACCCGAGGCGAGGTGGCTGGGGCCCTTCCTTTAGCTTCTCTGTCCTTGATGAGACAAATAAAACCTTACAGTGTATTGCAAAGTTGCAGGGAACTCGCCAATCACCTTTCTTTTGACCTTAAATCATGGCTCTTTTCACCAGATCGCTGGGCAGGAATTGCGACACTGACAGTGGGCTGGGATTTAGGACAGGTCTTAGCTACCTGGAGCATCCCTGAATTGCAGTGCAACCAGCTATCCCATGGCTGTTCAGCCCTGCTGAGCATCCCTCAGGGGCTTGCTGGGAAGCTGGGTGCCTAAGAAAGAGGTTTTTCAGGAGGTGCGAGCATACGCGCATGCACACACCTGCAGCACGGAGTGACATTTGATGGGGGCTGGAAAACGGCATTGATATTTGGGGGAATGGTTATCTGCAGGGGAAGGATCTGCTCAGGCGGCCAAATCTGTTTAGAAATCAGGCATAGCGTGCGGCTGATTTTTTTTCATTTGTTAATTTAACATTGTTCCTATTTGAAGGACAAATAAATAATTTCTGAACAAACAAGTCAGAGGACTGGAACCTGAGGGGGGTGGTACATCAGCTCAGGGACTCGTGGTTAAGAAGTCCAATAGATTTTGATAACAACTGGAAATTGTTCAGTGGATTAGTGTCTAAAGCCAGTTTGGCTTCAAGTAATGACAGGCCTGAGCTGCAGTGCCGTGGATCCAAACTTCTCCCCCTGAGGGCTGTTGTTGCTTGTGTTGCGGTTGTGGGTAGGGTCTCCAGGCATGAGCCCCATCCCCTCTGAGCTGAGAGATGTCCTAACCCAGAACACTGAGCAGGCAAGGGGCCACCTTAGTTTTTCTCCAGACGTCTGGCTGCATTCCTCTCTGCCCAGGTCTGTAGTCCCTCGCTTTGCTCTCCCAAGCCATGAAACAGGCTCATCCTGGGGACATGGGGCGAATGTATGCAGTTGCCCGACTCCTGCGTAGGGCCGTGCCCTATCTCGGCGTGGGGAGCCAAAAGGCTTCTGTGGATCTTGTCCCAGTTCGTCCCCTGCGGGAGCTGACTCCTCTGGGAAGTGCACATGTTGTTAACAAGATGATGGAGATGGTTCGCTGCATTTCTAGGAAAAAAATTGTTTTGCTAAGACAAGGTCTACATTTGTTTCTGCAAGGCTTTTTTCTTTCGAAGAAGCTGGCCCCACGCAGAAGACTGGATCGAGGTGTCTGGAGTCTCCTTAGGCTGTGTTTTGGCCATCAAGGAGAAAGCCACAAGTGCAAATCATAACCGGTTCCACGTAGGGGCTATGCCCTGTGCACCCTTCATGGTCCTGAGACGCGGCCAGTCAATTAGCAACTCTCCGTTGACTTGGATGGGCTTTCAACCAGACGCTATACAATTCAACAGAGTAATTAGCAAAGCTGTAACTAAAGAGGTCTCCATGGAGATTGACAGCATCACCTCCCAGCTGGTACATTCTCTGCCTCCTATTCTAAATTTGTTCTCGCTGTCTTCCTGGCTCTAATCCATAAGGTTAGCTAAATCTTCCAACATTTGTGATACATCAAAGCAGCGGAGAGAAGGACAAAGGCTGTTGGGAGGGGGCAGAGAAAGAAATAACCCGGTGCCTTAAGGAAAGCAACAGAAACTGTTCAGACATATATAGTCAGAGTTTTGAGAATGGGATTAGGCCGAACAGCACCTCTGCCTGCCTGTCACTTGCAAATTCTTGCTAATACTTTAGGAGCTTATTGGAGGTCAGCACCAAACACCCAAACAGACTAATCTGTATTATAGGCACATAATCAAAGTCACAAGGTTTTACATAATATATATTGGTGACACAAGAAGTGTTTGTTCGAATAATTTTGTCATCAAGATTAGTGGCCATGAAAGCCTCTACTGTGCGCTAACCTGGTTTTCTATGGCCACTGGTACGCGAGATTCCTCAAAGAAATCAGGAAGGAGCTGAGAAAGTACAAACCAAGAACATGTTCTGAAACGGTAACCATACTAGGTTTCTAGCCATGGCGAAGTTAAACAAACCAAATGTATGTGCATGTGTGAGCTGGGAAGGGTTGTGCTTAAGCTACAGCTTAAGACACGCAAACGCAGCTGTAGATACAATTTTTGCATTTCTCATTTTTTTCAGGCGGTTTTGGGGTTGCAGCAAATCACACCTCACACTCGCACATCACTTCTGCGGCAACGGGGGGAAGTAGGGATTTAAAAGATGAACTGATGTCACTTGATCCACCTGTGAGCTTTGTGTTCCCCTTCAGAGAGGTGGAAGCTGTGGCCTAGAGGGACTAAGTCATCTGGGCTCACAGAATAAGTCAGTGGCAGGGGTAGGAGTGGGTCCCGTGTAGGTAACAATTCCATATCAACAAATCTAATTGATTTTAAAAGGAAATTAGTTTATGGAAATGTTTGGAGATGTACGGAAAAGTCTGATTTTCTACCCTGCAAAGAGCTTTATAACTACAGTGTCACAGAGACACAAAAGAAAAACGTGTAACATTACAAAAGAAGAAACACAAAAGGAAAATGAATTCAAGGCCACTTTCTCTGTGATGGGAAGAGACAAAGTCACAGCTCATGCCGTGGGCTGCACAGATGATGTAAAGGTTTTCCAGGCGCATCGGCCAGCTTCTTCTCATGGCTGACGCACAGCAACGCCCAAGGTTTTGAGGGGACACCCCAAATCCTCCCGCCTCACTGCCGGAGTTCACCACACCGAACTGAAGTACCTCATTAGGAATCCCATTGCCCTAAACTTCCCCACAGTCAACGAGGAGACAACAAGAGCGATGCCAGCGGACATCTGCAGAAGAGAAATCAGAACTTGGGAGAGCTGAATCGTCCTCTGGATTTGCCGCAGTTCACATGCCGCTACCATGTGAACCCAGGGCTAAAATCACTCCGGCGGGTTTTACAGGACTCCTGAAAGCTCCTTTGTGGAAGCGGAGCTGACTGAACTGGCCTTCAGGTCAAGAAAAACCAAGCGCTGGGTGGGATTTCCAAGAGTGTTTGGCTGTAACCTCGCCCCGCTCCCCTTTGAAGTCAGAAGAATATTTACCATCGACTTCAATTGGAGAAAAATCAGGCCATTACAGAGCGTGTTTGAAACGCTCGCCTCTAACGATGCCTCGATTTGTCCCTCCCTGTTCAAAGGCAGCCTGCTGCGTCTATCATTAAAACGCAATCCTAGCAATTGGTTAGATAACGCAGTGAGCCCAACATGCAGGCCTTAGAGGCACGGGAAAATTATAACGATTAAACCATGTGAATCTCTTAAACATTACCTACAATCGCTCTGCCAGCCACCATCATGTCAGGCAATCAAGGACCGGTTATTTTCAAAACTGCCGTGGAGAAGAAAGTGTGGCATCTCAGTGAACCCTGCTTCGGTGTAGGCTGCAGGTGGACTTTTCACGCTGCAAACAATGAAAGATCAAAATAAAGAAATGTACGTTGAATTAGCTGAAATCAGAAAGAGCAACAGTGAAAAAAAGCCATTGAATGCAGACAAACATCCCGTTGCCAGGGCCAGCAGGATCATCGCTGGAAGTAGATCATCGCTGCTTCGCATACATCGCTCGCATCCCTAGCCTGAGTTCAGATCTGCTGCCGAATGAATGCCAGGAGAGGAGCACCCTGTTTGTACCACATCTGCAGTTAGTGTGCCTTGGGCATTTCGAGTAACGGTACCAGCGGCCCAGATGAGGTTTACTAACTCTTCCTGATGGCCATCATCTGGGTCCAAGCAATGCAGACCATATGATGTCTTGCATCTGGTGGTAAAAGAGCACACAGGACAAACTGAAACAACATCATTTACCTCTTGGAAAGACTGCTAATATGCCAACTGACCAGGAAGGGGACCGCTCCTGGCGGAGGTCACACTCTGAGCATGGCCAGAGGATGCGCTGTGCGACAGCTGGGACCGCTAACCACCAGCAAAGCCAAACGAAGGCAATAACTCTTCAGTTAAAAAGAGTTTTGTCCTAATTTAGATTTAAATTCCAAGAAGACGGAATTGATGCTAAAAGGATTTCATGGTATTTGCAGGAATGGAAATAGTTCCATTTTGTGAAAATTAGTTATTGTTTATAGCTAAGTTTTGGATACCAAAGCCTCGGAGGAGCTCTGGGACTTCCAGGTTGTCTGGAGAAGCCAGCGCTCGTTGCCTGATGCAAAGCCCAGTCTCTGGGAGCTGCTTTGCATCTCCTGGAGAGGCTCCCAGCCACAACGAGGGCTTCCAAACTTTGACAGATTCAGTGGTTTGGTAAAGTCTCGCAACGAAGCACAAAACCAGGCAAATCTGCAGCAGTTTGATGTCACCTTACAAACCCTCAGCTCAGACCTCATCCACTGAAAGGTTCATAAACTTTCTAAAAGGATCAGCGCCGAGCGACGGTGAGATGATACCTTCCCGCTGAAGTCACAGGGAATTAAGGCTTATAGTACAAACCAGGAGAAACTCTGGGTTTCCGAGGAAGAAAGATGAGAGCTGGGAGGGGTTTAAATTAAATTACCGCAGCAGGTTAAAACCTTACTGTTTATTTAAGTTTAATCACATCACAAGCCAAAGCAACATGATGTTTGTATATTGAATTAGGATTTTGACAAGCAAATGGTGCCCGTGGGGTTGGAAGCAGGATCTCGGGACTCCAGCCTTTCATGGCTGTTGCTGTGTGATACTCAGCAAGGGATTTCCTTCCAGCTTTCAGTTCCTAAAAGTAAATAAGGGTGGTTAAATTAGGGTTATTTGCAGACTGAAGTGAATCTGTGCAATGGGTTTAATAATATTCATTAGCCTCCCACAGCAGTACATGTGGAACTAAATTAACTCACGTTCCTGGAGAAACATCACCGGCTTTGGTGGAAGATGTGCCGAGCACTCAGCCTGAGCATGCACCAGGCCCGCGCCTCACTTTTATTCTGAGCTTTCATTCAAATCGAGCTGGAACCGAGCAGAAAAGATGAAGATCAGCAACAAATGTACTGGTTCAACACTGAGGTTACCACGCTATGGCTTATACAGCCACAGCGGTGCTGCAGGACATGGGAACATCTCAATTTGCACACCACGGATTTGGTGCCGGAGTTTCCTGAAGCGCTGTTACTGAAGCCAGCCATGAAACTAAGCGCTAGCTACTAAAACCTGCGACGAAGTGAGGTGCTCGAGCCTCTGCGCTGCAGCCGTGCGTCCGGGTGGTGTGATAGCACCCTTGTCCAGCCCGTACGCCATGCAGGGAGGTGTACACCAGCCCGTACACCATGCCACGGTGGCTGTGATTTCCGTTTCTTGACTCTCCAGGTTGCGCTACAGATCTCAGATTTCCCTCTCAAAGCTTAACTGAGGGAGCTGGTCTCGCTCCACATTGAGGGTGACAAAGGACAGGGCTGGAAGGGACTTTGGGAAGTGACTTAGACCCTCCTGCGCTACAGCAGGATGAACTCATTCCCAACATTTGACCTTTGCAATCCTGACAATCTAACGATACCAACTCCATGGCCTCCCCGAATTATATATGGGATATCTAAAGCTTTGCCTCTGAAAGAGAGAGAGAGAAAGAGATGGACCAGTGAAAGACAAGGCTCTAAGCCCAGCTTTTCCCCGTATCTCACTGATAACTGGTTGATTATCTTCCTTTGTACCCTCTTTGCCTCTTGCTGTGCTGTTTCAGACAGAATAAACCTCGCAATAATGAACCATCATCAAACTGGCAATTGCTTCCTGCCCAGCTTACGCTAGCAGAGAAAGAGAAGGCAAATGATGATTAGTCGTATGTCTGCACTCAAAGATAAAACCCCCGAGCAGAAGCCATCTGCCGAAGCATAAAATAATAATTCTGGCGCTAGCCTCGTCTGAGTGCAATGCCATCAGCTCTCACCGAAACACGGCGTAACGCAGGCCTAATGCTGAGTTCTAGCAGGTGGCCCATAACCCTGTAATAAACTCCCTGACATTATTGATTTTTCCCCCCCAAACTGAGCCCTTTTGTCTAACTACATTAACTTCTGCTTACTGAGCATCTGCGCGTGAGGCAGAATGCACATAAACAGCGGCTCATTTCGGTGAGCAATCGCTGCTCTGAATATGCCCCCGGTTTCCGTGCCTGTCTGTACACGCCGTTATCTGCTCAGATGGGTTATTTCAGAAGTCAAAACCAGCACTTGTTAGTTATAGGTGCTTACAGGGAACCCTGACAAAAATCTTAACTAGGGGGAAACTGAAACCCACTTCCATGGCTAATTATGCATACAAATGGCCCTGAAAATAGGACCCAGGCACTCAATTACCACGGCACACCTTCAGCCCAAATCTGCCCATGCTCGTATGCACGCGCTTCCAAAGCATGTGGCCAGCGCAGCCTTCGCCTTTGCTTTGATGTTCGGAGGTGCATCACATGGTGCCAAAAAATCCTGCTCGCTCGGCCAACCTCATGGCCGGCGTGAGACGCTCACCCTTCCAAGGGCTGCGGAAAGGCATCGCGGCTGGCCTTCCTGGCCGTGCCCCACAGCCCAGACCCTGAGCAGGTCCGGCCGAGGTTCCTGGGAGAGGGGCATCACTCGAAGGGGAAGGTTTGGCCCTTTGTAGCCCGGAGCAAGCTAAAGCCAAGGTCCTGAGGCATCATCTGGATTTCTGTGTGGGTTTGGAAGCGACCTTACTGCTTAAGGCAGGCGGTTGGCAGCTGTGCTCCGAAAGGGATCTGGCAGTGACGCTCCCTCTCGATGTCTGGCTATCAGCTTTAAGTGCAATAAGCTTTACATACAGGCTGGAACATCGCTACTTTCTAAACAAGACAGAGATTTTTTTTAAAGTACTTTTCTGCTCAGGCATTACATTTTCCTCTGTGCGGTGACAAGGAGCCACCTAAGGAGCGCGAATGATGATGGTGGGGCTGAAGAAGAGCGTGCCCATGGGGCTGCCTGTGTGTTCGGGGTCCCTGCAGGCAGGGCAGGTTTTAGTGCCCTGTTTGGAAGAAGGGGCAGATCGCTGGCCCGGGCGGTGCGGGGAGCTAGTACCAGGTCCTGCTGCGCCCGGCTGCCCTGTGTGGAGGAGGAGGGAGGCCTCAAGGACCAGAGTCTTTGCTCTAAGCTAAGCTTAAAGGCAGAAGAGGTCCAGCGGAGGCACGCAGGTCCAACAAGGCTTGCCTCTCCTGGCAGTGGGTGCCGCGGGCATCCATTGCACCCCCAGCACGGACGAGCGCCCGCTCCAGCGTGAGCCCTCGTGTTAGGGCTCGCGATGCTGCAGCCAGCAAGCTACCACCACCCGGCAGCGATGAATCACAGCCGGGCCTGGAGAGGGGGTGGTTTGTGTTTGTGTTGGCAAAACTGGCTGCGAGTGGCGGCAGGCCCAGACTGCACGAGAGGCCGAATCTGGAAAGGCCCCATTGCCGAGGCAGAGATCAATGGGAGATGGGAGCTTTAGCATGGCAGGGGGACGGTTCCTGCCAAGAGCCCTTCCACAGTAAAACCAGCAAATCAATCTACCGTCCACTGAGTAACTCCAGATGAGGATTGCTCATTTTGCCTAATAAATACGACCAAGAGTTTGCTGTTCCTTTAGCAGTGGTTTAAGAAAAAACCCAACACAATTATACTTTCCTGTTCACCAGAGAATCCTGTTTCCCTCCTTGATTAGAAGGGGGTCACACCAGACACTGGGTCAACACTTGGCGCAGCAGAGAAGGGCAGGGACATCCCATAGGAGCTTGGGAAAAGTATAAGAAAGGGCAAAGAAATGATAATTTACAAAATCCAGCCGCAGTTAAGCTAATTCTAGACCAACAGCCCTACCCAGGACCCCTAGGAAGGCTTTTCAGGACTGTGGTGTAGTGTTGGACAGACACCTGTGGAGCACAGGCTGGTCGGAGACCATGCGTCCCCACTGCTGGGAGCAGATCCGGGATGTCGCTTTGTGCCTTCAGGGCTCAGGTTTGTCCATCTGAGATCCAGAGAAAGCTCATCCCAGCTCCCCGTCCAACAGACAGCTCAATACCTGGATTAGAAAGGGGACTTTGGGGCAATAGCAGGGCTTATTCCAAAGCTTGTACTCATTTGGGAAGATCTTTATCACATCAGTATCTGATACGGATGAGACAAGCCATAAATTCGGCGTTCATAATAGATTTGCTCATAGAAATGGAGAATAAGGATTATTTTATTTCTTATATTAAAGAAAATAAATGCATGATGCTTTATAAACAAGAAAGAACAGAAAAACTATGCCCAGGGGCCTTGACAAAGACCGTCATTCACAGCTGGCGTTAGTTGGTGGTGCTCTGGAGTACCCTGTCGGATTCTTTGAGGTCAGTGGAGCTAAACTAATTTAAACCAGGCGAGAAACCAGCCCTCAATGAAATGCAGGAGATATTGAGTGCATTAGTCAGGCAGAGCTTGGCTATTCCTGCTGGGACAACGGGGGTCCCCACTGTCCCCCAGCCAACGCGGGGCAGGCTGCATAGCGGTGTCCCCTCCTGGGTATGCTCCTCAGGTTGGGTAACGGCATGTCTGGGATGTCCTGGCAGGGACGGGGCAGCTGTCGAGGGTTATTCAGAGTCCTCGCTGCCTCCTCTGACCTCAGGAGCTGCCTGCCCGCATTCACGGGGAGATTTATGGCACTGTTTTCCTCCCTCTCCCGGCTGTGTTCAAGTGCCCAAGGGCCTGATCCTTCACGGGGCTGAGCACTCCCTGTTCCTGGAGCGATGGCAGTCGGAGGGGCACAGCGTCTGTCCGGTTTCCATTGGATTAGGCCAAGTTTTAATTCCCTAAGAGGCTTCCTATGCAAAAGTTTTGCTGAAAGCCTGATTTCTCAGTTAACACAGGCTTCCTGTGCCTCATTTATAATGTTGGTACAGTGACCTGACAAAACCATCATTGTCATTAACGATAATTGCTTTGCCCTTTTTCCCAAGCTCCTATGGGATGTCCCTGCCCCTCTCCGCTGTGCCGAGTGCTGACCCAGTGCTGGAGGTGACAATGCATCAAGTCCAGCCGTGGCCTTTCCTCGAACAACCCCACTGACCTGCACCGGGGACACAGTTAAATCAGCTGAGTTGCACCTCCCATGCAACGGCTCCTTCAGCTGGGCTCGTCCAACCTGTCAGCCCTCGAGCTCCGCCGTCCTGGCCATCGCGCACCGAACGTGATATCTGGGTGCCCGAAGCAGAAGGCCGCGGTGGGACTTACCTGTCCCTGGAGAATAACCCTCTGGATGGAGGAGGACAGAGCAAAGCAGAAGACTGCTCCATCTGTCTGGTGCAAACCAGTGTCTGATTCTTCAGAGCCCCACTCTGCTCCCCCACAGCTGAAATGTGTCTCTGGGCAAGGGATCCTTGGTCTCAGAGAGGGAAAAAAAACCAAGACAGTGTTATTTCTGACCCTGAGCCAGCGCTGTGCCCTCAGGGCCAAGAAGGGCAGCGGTGTCCTGGGCTGCATGGACAGGAGTGTGGGCAGCAGGGCGAGGGAGGCCATCCTGCCCCTCTGCTCTGCCCTGGGGAGGCCGCAGCTGGGGTGCTGTGTCCAGTGCTGGGCCCCCAGTGCCAGAAGGACAGGGAGCTGCTGGAGCAAGGCCAGCGCAGAGCCACAAGGATGCTCAGGGGATGGAGCATCTCCCTGGGGAGGAAAGGCTGAGAGACCTGGGCTTGTTCAGCCTGGAGAAGAGAAGGCTGAGGGGGATCTCCTCAGGGCTTATCAGTGTCTGAAGGGCGGGTGTCAGGAGGGTGGGACTGGGCTCTTCTCAGCGGTGCCCGACGACAGGACAAGGGGCAACGGGCACAAGCTGGAACCCGGGAAGTTCCACTGAAATCTGAGGCAAAACCCCTTTGCTGTGCGGGTGCCAGAGCAGCGGCCCAGGCTGCCCAGAGAGGCTGTGGAGTCTCCTTCCCTGGAGCCATTCCCACCCCGCCTGGACGCGGTCCTGTGCCCCTGCTCTGGGGGTGCTGCTCACGCAGGGGCTGCACGGGGGGAGCTCCGGAGGGCCCTGCCAGCCCCCGCCGCTCTGTGACCCTGTGGTTCTGTGATTCCTTCCTCCTTGGAAGGGAGTCCCGCCTGGGGTGGGCCCACACCGGTGGGTCTCTCACTCAGCATGGCCAGAGCGTGCAAGGAGGTGGCTTTGTGGCACCAGAAGAGGGGACAGAAGCCCCAGAGCGCCATGGACCCACCAGCTCCTTGCTTCTGGCCCAGTGGGGTAATGGGGTAAAACAGCCCAAAAGGATGGCGGGGATTTCTCCATGGCGACATGGTGGCAACGCCATGGACCAAGGGCAAATTCCCTGCATGTACAGCAGCTGTTAGAGTGAGACCCCACACTCATCACAGCGGCTCCGCCAGTGCCCGGGATACCCGGGAGCCCCACATACAGCTGGTTTCAAAGCTTATCTGTAGTCAGTTTTACAATATAAAGTGTCTTTGTTTAGTCAACAGAACCACTAATACATGCGATTTTGTTGTTAATAGAGCTGTAAGAATTTTAAGTACCTCTTGGGAATGTGTCATTTTTGGTTGGCTTTTTTAGGCATCACAGGGTGCTGCGTTTGTCTTTGTAAACAAGTATTGAATAAAACATTTTGCGCACAGCCGCACTTTGTACAAGTGTCATGCAGGTTTCTAAAGTTTCAGAGAGAATAAATCAACTGCAAACTGCTGCCTGGCGGTTGACTTCGCTCCTTATAAATAGCTAATTTGGACAACTTCTCTCCGCACGTCATATGAAATTCAAATACTGTGCATATCGTTAATGCGGCCACACAAATCAAAACTGCTAGAGCCTCTTTCAATAAGCCTGGGTTGCCACAGAAATGCCACAGCCGAGGGCAGATCGGCTCCAGGTTGCTCTCCCTTCCTTTTGGAGGTGATCCTTGGGAAACTCCAGCAGGTCACCGCGCTCTGCTGCCTTGCCCCAGGGGAGGAGCAGGAGCCCCATGGCCTGAGGCTGTGCCTGCATGGTGGCCCAGTTCACTGCTGGTTGTACTGGTTGGCAGCCATCATCACTCAGGGGAAAATTAGGCCCAAATTCAGCCGTGAAAAACAGCCCTGTTTTAATAAACCCAACGGAAAAGCTTTACTAAAGTGAGGGCTGGTTGCGCCCGGGTCTGTCGGCTTTGCGGCGCTCGGCGCTGGGCACAGGGCAGAGGCACAACCTTCCCTCCTCCCAAAGCGCAGCGCTGCTGGTCCGGCCCTGCTGAACCCCACGTAGGATGCAGTCTTACCTGGTCCTCCCAGGAGGCTCTTAGCACCGTGCAGGATCCATCCAAACTAGCCCAGAACTCAGCCCAAAGGCTCTAATCCTGGAAGGTGCTGAGCAACTCTGACTTCTGCTGCTCGTCTCTGGATTTTGGCACGTGTTCAGCACGAGCAGGATCAGCCCCTTGCTGTAATAATCAGGGAACGAGGAACTCAGCTTGACTGAATTTCCCCCCCGCCCCCCAATGCAAAAATGCTGTACATTCCTTTATGCAGGTTTCCATAGAGTTGAACTTCTACTATTTTTTTGTTGTCGCTGTTAAAGGGGTCAGCAATGCACTGTACAATGGGATCTGGCTGTCAGGAAATGTGGAGGAATTCAGGGACACTTTTAACATCTTGCTGGTGGGGTTGGAGGGCAGCATTAAAACCAGCATCCTGGAAATCTCCCCACCAAAGAGAAGAAAAAAGCCCGGAGGAACCCTGCGAGAAGTTGTGAAGACATACTGCTTTGTTGATCCTAAGTTTAAATAAGTTATTTCTTCCCTACTTCCTTTGTTAAAATATGATATTCTAGCTTTAATTGCCTCAATCCTATTACTTGTTCCTTTTAGCAAGTGATTGTGTAGCCCCTTGCCGTGGGGAAATCCCCTGACTGCAGGTCCGGGTTATTTAGACAAGTACCCTTTCAGAAGTAAATGCCATTCTTAGCATAGGGAAGTACTTTAGGTCTAAAGGGGTTAAGAAGGCCTCCCTGCATTCAGAAACATGCAGGGGTCCCACCGTGCCAGTTCCAGCCTTTTAAACTCTTTCCAGCTTTTTTTTCTTGCAACAAATCTGTCTGACTGCCACCAGGACATAGGAAGCGTGTGCCTGTCAAAGAAATCAAGTTTACTTTTTCTGACTTGTTAACAGAGGCAGGGTATAAATAGAGCTAACTCTGCTCAGACTATTAGCATTTCTCTTAAAATAAGGGGGTAACTTCCTAGGACCTTTAATCCAATGAGGTCCAGACCAAACTGCATTATCAACAGAGGCAGCAAAGGAGCTTGCTGAAGTTTTTACAGGAGTCAGGTGCATTTAGGTTCCTTGAAAATTTAAGGCTTGCCAAAAAAAAAAAAAAAAGCAACCCCAAGCAAACAAGAACTACCTCCAGCTCGGTCACTGCCATTGCCCTGGAGAAGTTCTGAGATGTCGTTGGTGCTGTTCACTCGGTGGATGTGGATCTTGCTGGGGAAGAGCAGTGTCCTCTTGCTTCTGGAGGTCTCTCTGAAAGGGAGAGCTCTGCCTCCAATCCGGTATTCCCACGCCGGGATATGCCCCAATGACATGAACCCCAACCTGTGGGTAGACGCGCAGAGCACTTGCAAGAGAGAGTGTGAAGCTGACCTGGTGAGTGATGCACGTTTTTATCTCTCTGCGTCGCGGGCGATGGGGTTTGCCGGTGGGATTGTTTGCTCCGCAGCCTCTTTCTGTTCCAGATAGAAAGGCGACGGCACCGTGCAGGACTTGATGCAGACAGCGCACCTATTTAATTGACCCGTGACCTATAGAAAGTAGAAAAGGTTTGATGAGTTATCAGTGGAGCGGGGAGGTGTGTGGCAGCTGTCACTTATGCTGATGTGGCTACAGCGCTCGCTCTGTTTGATCATTTTTCCTTGCTTGCTTGTCAAAATAAACGTCCAAATTCGATACTCCAGAACTCAGCATGCCTTGGGGCCAATCCATAATATTTTAGCAGTGTCACCACGCTCTTTGTTGTTGGTGGCCATCATCAATGCTTTATATTCCTGGGAGGAATTCTGTACGAAATGGTTTAACATGTAAATCATCAGCCTTTGCTGCACTTGAAACACAAAGCGTGCTTGGAGAGCAAAACAGGGGCATGGTTAAAATGACCGGGCAGATGTTCTCTGTGATGCTCCCAGCTCAAAATGCGTTTAGCTTACAACCCTAAAAATGCATTTTTCAACCTGTCAGCACTGCCAGCTCAAGCTGGCATCTGAAAATACCTGCTCGTCCTGCCTCTTACCTCACGCAAAGCTCCTGCAGCCCAAACCAGGCTGACAGCAACATGTACCACGCTGAAAAAAGTCATTGGGTTTATGTTCTGTAGCCAGGTTGTTTCTGCAATGCTGAAAGGAGAGGGGGGAAAAACCAGAGAAAAGGGCTGGCCATCAAGTAAACAAGAATTGCTGAGATGCATCCCCTGTGTTACGAGTGAAGGGGCTGTGTTTACTTTTGCCATTCCCAAATAAGCCCCCTTTATTTCAACTACCAGGTGCAGCAATGAATATTAAAACGCTTGCAAAAACCCAGCAGCAGCGGCAGAAGACGTTGTTTTAATAATTTACTGGTCAAAAACTGAAAGCCAGAAGCCACTGGCTAAAAATATTTGCTTTTGCCTTGTGGCAGCACGGAGTCCTGGGACCTCGCGTGGAGTGAGCGGTCTGCAAGCAGCCAAGGACTCGGCCACCGACGTTGCTAAAGCCACGCTCCTTAACCTCAGCCGAAAACGTTACCCGTTCTGGTTTCTAACTTTGCTTCTGAAACCTAGTAATGTGCAGCAGGAAATGGGGAAAGAGTTATGTTATTAGGTCATCTTTTTCCCAATAAGGAAAGGATCCTGGACTCAGGGGAAGCTATTTAGTTTGGTAGCTTAAAAAACATTTTGTTCTCACTTACGGAGAAAGCCGTTGGACTTCAGGGGGGTCACAGAGGTTTAACACACCGTGGAAATGTGCCCCGATGTGTACATGGTAGCAGCATTCGTGGTCCCTTAAAGTAACGCATAACAAACCAGCAGCTGCGATCACACATATCAAATACCTTTTCTGCAAAGAAGATGAAAATTCTGCTAAAATTAACTGCAATTTAGAGCTGACTGTAGCTGAGACGGGGCGTAATAAATCACTGGAAGAGCGATGCTGCATTTGAAAATAGGACTAAAATAGGACAGAGAAGCCATAATGAGCTGTTTTGGGTTTGTTTTTCTAAATACCATAGAAAAATTATTTTTGGACCAAGAATTTCCTTACTTTTGAGATATTCTATTATTTTCTCTACAATGTGAACAATTACAAATCCTTGGCAATTTCACCTCCAAGAGTAGGCCGTTAGTCTCAGGGAATTCAAATAATACTTTACATACTTGTGTGGAAAATAAGAAGGATTACTGCCTACAGCCATATGATAAGACCTTCCATCCGCTCTTGTTTCTCAGGGCTTGTCCTCAGGCATTTCGGAGAGTGCGGAAGGGGGGTTGTTGGTTCGGTAGTCAAGCAGTCCATGTGACTCTAGGAAAGACTTACGATGAGGTTAGTGTTTAAGAAATAGAAATATATTCTCTTCTCCTGAAGCCATTCAGAAACCCCAGTGTGTTTAGCCGCCTCTCGGGAGACGCTGGAGGGACGTTTCCACTCATTGTCAGTGGGGACACTGAGTTTTGCCTCCGGACATCTGTGGCAGACATGGGTCCCCTGAGCTAACTCCTTGAAAGTATATATCTGCTTGCTGGGCCTCTAAAAAGGACTTTACTCTGTCCCCAGTAATGATCGGGTTGTTTTCTTTCCCCGCAGGAGTGTGAGACCTTCGAGAAGTGCTGCCCCAATGTCTGTGGAACAAAGAGTTGCGTGGCGGCTCGGTACATGGATGTCAAGGGTAAAAAAGGGCCGGTGGGAATGCCCAAAGAGGCGACCTGCGACCGTTTCATGTGCATCCAGCAAGGCTCGGAGTGTGACATCTGGGACGGGCAACCCGTCTGCAAGTGCAAGGACCGGTGTGAGAAGGAGCCGAGCTTCACCTGTGCCTCCGATGGGCTCACCTACTACAACAAGTGCTACATGGATGCAGAAGCTTGCATCAAAGGCATTACGCTGAACGTAGTCACCTGTAGGTACCATCTTACCTGGCCGAACACCAGCCCTATCCCACCAGAAACAACAGCTCGCCCTACTACTGCCTATTCCGAGACAACAGTCATTGATATCTTGCCGCCCGCTCTAGTGAACAACCCTGTCCATCAGTCCGTCTACGTGGGAGAGACCGTCAGCTTCCTCTGTGATGTTACAGGGAGACCCAAGCCAGAAATCACGTGGGAGAAGCAGGTCGACGGGAAAGACAAAGTCATTATGAAGCCAAATCACGTCAGAGGGAATGTCGTGGTCACCAACATTGCCCAACTGGTCATCTACAACACCCAGCTCCAAGACGCAGGCATCTATACCTGCACTGCCAAAAACAGCGGTGGCCTTCTCAGGGCCGATTTCCCTTTGTCAGTCATCAAAGGAGAACCCACATCCAAAGAAGCTTCCCAAAACAAAACACATTTTCCAACTGACGAGTGCCTGAAGCAACCGGACAGCGAAGACTGTGGGGAAGAGCAGACCAGGTGGTACTATGATGCAAAGAAAAACAACTGCTTTACTTTCATCTATGGGAACTGTAACAGCAACCTCAACCACTTTGAGACCTACGAGAACTGTATGTTAACGTGCATGAACGGCCCAATCAACATTTGCAATCTGCCAGCCCTCCAAGGTCACTGCAAGGCCTACGAGCCCAGGTGGGCCTATAACAGCTTGACAAAGCAGTGCCAGTCCTTCATTTATGGTGGGTGTGGAGGCAACGAGAACAACTTTGAGAGCCGGGAGGCCTGCGAAGAGATGTGCCCTTTCCCGAAGAACACGCACTGCAAAGCTTGCAAACCACGCCAGAAGCTGGTGACAAGCTTCTGCAAAAGCGACTTTGTTATCCTGGGCCGTATAACGGAGCTGACCGAAGACCAAGACTCGGGACATGCCCTGGTGACAGTGGAGGAGATCCTTAAAGATGAAAAAATGGGATTAAAATTCCTGGGGAAGGAACCACTAGAAATCACGCTTTTGAACATGGACTGGAGCTGCCCATGTCCCAACATGACCACAGTGGATGGCCAGCTCATCATCATGGGAGATGTCCACAACGGCATGGCTGTCCTACAGCCAGACAGCTTTGTGGGGACCTCCAGCATCCGGCGCGTGCGGAAACTCCGCGAAGTCATCCACAAGAAAACCTGTGAGCTTTTGAAAGAGTTCCTAGGATTGCATTAACCTCCTTCACACGTGTCAGCCGCCCAGACCCGTGTGTTACGTAGGGCTAACAAGCGCTAGGCTAGTGCACAAACTAAACGAGCTGTTTGAAGATACACAGTAGGAATTATGCAGAACCCTTATTTTAATCCATTAATGATGCTTAGCAACAATGTAGTATGGTCTTTGGCAAGCACGTAAAACAGCAGCAAAAGGCTATTAATCTTGCATTGAAATCAATTCGTCCATATAGGAGTGCCATTTAACTAGATGACTCACTGCAGCAATTATACAATTTTTATGTAGCTTCCATCATAAATGACGGAATTCATAGCATTTGTTTAGCTAATGGGTACGCAGCTAAGTAATACGTAATGTCGACTTAATCTGTCTCATTTACAGTATGGAAATGTTATGGTAAGTCATTATAAGTAAGTCACACTTGTCTCCTCATAGCAGCACTAATATTTCGAGAGAAAAGCCTGTAAATTATTGTCTATCTTTACAATTGTGCACATTTAACCAATCTATGCCTTACGAATGTGCTTCTTTTAACTGAAATTTTCCTAGCAGTTTTCTTTGGATTGTACCTCGTTTTTAAATGGCAACTACTACCTACTTGCAATCCTTACTTGAGAAAAAAACTCCCTTGATCCTATGCCCAGGACAAGAGGTCCCTGCAAAAGCTCAAGGCACAGTCTCACCCCGAAGTGACTTTTCTGTCATCGGAACAAGGTCAGCGAACACCCTCATTCCATTGCACTTCCCTATTTTTTGTTTTAATCTGTTTTCTATCACAAAATGTCCAAGGCAGAAGGACAGCGGTGTGCTGCCAGCTGTCTTGCTTTTGAAAATCCTTTACACCGGAGCACACGCGGCAATTTATTGCTTATTTTTCATTAGAAATACCATTTTTATAGGTGGAGAGTAAAGTAAGAGGAGTCAGAACAAAATTCAAAATAGAAAGTGCAATACACAGCCTGCGGACTATATGACACAGACACAAAGCTGCTGGAACCAAAACGCACCGACACTGACACACAGAGCGGACACTCTTTAAAGGCATTTCTCAAATTGACCATTTTAGAGCATCCTTCCAAACCACAGAAAACATTTTCCACCAGGCCACTGTATATACGCGTACGAATAAATACCCTAAGAAAGACAGCGCGGGCTGTGGGTGTGAGCGCGTGCATACACATAGGATTGATCATTTTTAACATTTGTGTGTCCAAAAATGTAACATTTGTCTATGCAAAAATCCTTAAATAAAGAAAAGGCTGATCCTGGAAAAATCCTGCCTCTGCTAAGGACTGTCTTTGCCGGGAAGAGGGGCGAGCGTGGCACAGCGAGCCTTATCATCGCTCTTCGTTCGGTGGGTTCGGCGAGTTCCTGCGGCGGTGCCCGGAGCTTGCTGCCTTGCACAAAAGGCCACTTCGAGGCTGGGCTGGTGTCAAGACACATTTGGGCGAGAGGAAGGAAGGTGCTACTCCCTGGTGCCATCCAACGGGCCCTGCTGCGGGGCGGGCAGCAGGACGGGGCTGCGTCCGGCGGTGGGCACGCATCTGCTTTTGCAGACGTGTTTTGGGGCTGGGTGCGATAAGGGCTGGAGGAAGGAGTTTAAATAGGCAGATGCTGAGCTTCAGCACGGTGTGCAAGCTTCTAACCCCCCCCCCGAAGCCCGTGCATGTTGGGTAGTTCGTAGTTGCAGCCAGGAAAACTAACAGCGGGGGAAACAGCGTTGAACGTGAGTCCAGCTCTGCTTCCCGTGAAGGGTTTCCATGCCCGGCACTGGCAGCTGAGCCATGGGCAGAGACCACAGCACGATGGAGAACAGGGCTGCTCTCCCAGTGCTCTGGGCTTAGGTCATGGCCAAAATGCTCCAGCAACAGGAATGGATCTAAATCTCCGGTTACTTGCATAATTTCAGAAGAAGCTGGGTGGGAGGGAGAGGAGCCTGGATCAGACTTGCTGACCAAGAAAATACCTGCTTGGTCTTTTTGTTGCTCCTTTCCTAAGCACCCAACAGATAAACTCCAATTAAAGGTCTATAACGTTTGTGCATGTTCTTGTAAAGACCGTTTTCTGGAGCCAGGAGATGCCAGCCCTGCTGCCCTCCGAAGCAGTTAGCACCTCTGCCGCATCCCTGGCTGTGGCAAGTGCCGCTGTTTTGATGGCTCATCTGTCATTTTTCAAGCAAGCCGTAGGAAGTGTCTTGTTCTTGCTGTACTTTCTAACACAGAGGCATCGGAGGATGAAGGTTTAATAAAGACTGGCTTTATATGGCTCTTTTTTTTCCAAAAGCTAAAGGATTTTGCAAGTGTGGGAGTGTTGGAGTGACTTGGGAGACATGTACCCGGTTGTTCCAGAAGAGCTGGGATGCAAACGTAGCTGAGAGCAAAAAGCACACGCTTCATTGCTTCTCCATCTAGCACATTACCGTGTTTAAGCCTGGGGTCTAAAATGCAGTCTTACCTTTTACTCCTGGTGAAACCCCTGGGAACAAAGCCTGCACTTAAAGTGAAGTGAGCGTGCAAATGATCTGCCGCGCTGAGACCCAGCGTCGTGCAAGGTGTAACGTGTCTCCCCGCCCGCTTTGGGCATGCAGGCCTGGCGTGCGAGGGATCCCGGGGGACATTTTGGGTCAGTTTTCCAACACGGCGCAGTGCGAGGGGACGGCGAACAGGCCAGCCCAGCTCCCAGACATGGTACGGCCACGCTCGTGTAGCTCCTGCCCAAACCGACAGAGCCGAGCCGCTTCCGAGCCCTGCGGTGTCCGTGGGATGCATGGGCGAGCGACAAACCCCGCCGCCAGCCCACCCGACTCTGCCACGGATCCGGCTGATCCATTCAGCTCCTGTAGTGCCATGAAGGCACGTTGGCCAGGACCATCTCCGTGCCAGCAAGCAGCCCCACAGTGACGGGTCACCCGGCGAAGACAAACGTTGGACGTGCCCAGCCCCACTGGGACCCCCCCAGGGACGCACAGGGCTGCGCTCCACGGCGCAGAACCACCACGTCTGCCCCAAGGCAGAAGGAGCAGTGCCGCGGGCGTCCCCTCGCCTGCTCACCAGCAGAAAAACCATCCCTGGCCATGCTGGGAGCACTGCACCTCCCCGTGGCATGGGACTGAACCCAACACTGAGCCCCTCCACCTTCTGACCTTGAAGAATTTAGCTCTCCACTCAAAGCTAGTATTTTAGTTCAGCCTCTTATTAAACCCTTAAGAAGCCTAAAATTCAAGTCTGACCAGTCAGCCAGCCTGAGGAAAGCCTCCGCACAGGGCCAGGCACTAAAGGATGTCGTTAAAGCCGTTGCAAGGCTAATAGGTACTTGCATGTGGCTCCTGATCAGAAAATCCCTTTTGTGTTGCTCACGCACTCGGTTTTCCCTCCTGCTCGCTGGGGTGCATCTCTCCAGGCTGTCAGAAAGCTGGAAGGAAATGCCAGTATTTAAAGTTTGTAGAAAATGTGTGAAAGGAGAGAGAGAAAGGGAAAAGCCTGCTTGATTCCTCTCCTTGCACGGCAGCGGGCTAGGAAGGAGCACGGGCGCCTGTTTGAGGCTCCAGGGAAGAGCTGGAGGAAGGATGCCACCTCCAAAGCCACGCAGCCACGGCCGGCGGCCGCTGTCAAAGCTCTCCTTGCGTGTGGACACCTGCGAAGCAGCATTTCCTGCAGACACCAATCTGGGAAGCAGCAAGGGAGCTGACCCACATTAGCTGGGTCCGAGACCTGCAGGAGCTCCCCAGGGCTCAGGGAGGGATCCGACGGACACTTCTGGGGAGGCAGGAGGGCAGCGCAGAGCCGCTGGCACCGGCACGGTGTGCCCACCTCCCAGTCTGGAGCGAAGATGAAAAAAAATGCAACACATGAATCTGCAAACCCTGCAGCTAGAGCTCAGTGGAAACCATCCAGCATAGAGATCCAAAAATGAGTCACAGGTTATTGTGCAAACCGTCTGTGCAGCCCAGCTCTATTAACGGGGGCACAAAATAGCAGCAAAAAAATAGTGACGGCACGCAGCTTCTGCACGGGGACTGTGAGAGCACGTCCAGATTACATATAAGGCCTGATGCATTATACAGCTGGTGGTGCAGGGCAGGAGGGCCCCATGGCAGCACGCACAGAGAGATGGCTGGGTGATTACTCAGAGGTAGGATCCTGCATCACTGCAAAGCCCAGAGCAGCTGAGGTCAAAGGAAAGCGGAAACTGAGTGTGTTCTCATTGCAGGGGCTTGAGGTGAGGTCAGGCAGAAGTTTTTATGGGCAACCAGCTCCAGAACTAGGAGCAAATAGAGAGGATGATGCCATTGGAGTATGATTCGGACGGCAAAGGTATTTAAGAGCTTAGTTCCCACTTGTTTCAAAGGGAATTAGGGACCCCTGCAAGAATTACCACCTGGCCGCGGGTCTCGGATCCGGAGGGAGGTGGCTGTGACGAAGGTCACGCACGGCTTCAGCCAACACCCAATGGCTTCCTGCAAAGAGGAGGAGTAATTCAGCTGGCACCAAATTAGCACCTTGCACCACGAGACCCACTTCCTCCACCTGAAGCACCTTGCGCCCCAGTTTGCTGTAATACCTGCAGCGTGCACGTGCTGTGAAATTCTCCGTGTAGATAATTGCCAGGGAAGGATCATGACCAGGCTGGGGATCTACACCGAGGCTGGATGGAGCCAGGTTTCTGAAGGCACGGCTGTGAAAATGTCACCCTGAGCGAGAACCTCCAGTTTAGAGCCTGTGTTTTCATACCAAATATTTAGCGTTTTCCCCTTCGCTGGCACTGGTTACTGATTGACTACAAGCGACCTCCAAGCGCCTTATTGATTTACAGCGGCTGCTAAAGATCAAAAAAGGAGCCCCATGTCCAGGATCTGAGAAATACTCCGAGTGGACGTTGCACAATTGAATAAATGTTCTGCCAGCTCTTTAAATCTTGAAAAAGAAAAAAGTCAGCTCGAGCTCCTGATCTACAATGCAAACACCAGTGGCATATGAAGATAACACCGCAGCGCTAGCGGACGTATCTATTAGCCAAAAAAGTGGCACAGCCTGTTTAATTCACAGCTATTTATGGCTGGGCAAACGATATGACAGGTCTGAGAGTTTAGAAAGCGAATGGAAAGCCTTCCAAAGGCTGCTATATGGTTCAGGTTTCTAAGGAAACTCTCCGATTTCGGTGTTTTCCTCTGCGCACGTCCCTGTGCACCACCTCTGCTCTCAGCCAGCCCGCCCCGGTGCCAGCCTGCGCCGGGGGCTCACCCATCCAACCGCTGAACTGTGAGCCCAGCCGGCGCGGTTCGGAGGGTCTCCTCCAAACCTCAGGCTTGCTGACGGACATGGACCTGCACGTGCTGCGGAAGCCCGTGGCCACAGCAGCTCTGACAACGGCGGCGAGAGCAAAACCCAAAGGACGTGGATGTCCGTGTTTCAGGATTACGGCCAGTTTGGGGTGGGGACAAGCCTCCTCCAGACCCCACTCTGGGGCATCTTGTGCGATCCCCTGGAGCATGAGACACTGGTGCTTACGGGATGGAAAGGGCCATGGGTCTTGTCCCACCTGGCAGTTCCTACCCTGTTCATTTGTCCCAGCGATGGCTGGGAATGCCAGGAGGAAAGGAGAAGGCTGGAGAAAAGAGAAAGAGGAAAAAATTCCTCTAGAGAGAGGAGAGGGAGCATTTTTTTGCCTTAAACTGTCATGACAACATGGTAGTTGGACTGGATTAAGTGGCATAAAGGGCAACTACCCATAAAGGGGTTTGTGCCTTCTCTTCCTCCTGCACTCCGCTCCTAACACACCCAAACCAAGGGGGCTATCGAAGCACATGTAAAGGACATGACTTCCTCTACTGCTTGAAATAAATAGAAAAGCAACAGTAATAAATCTCCAGGATCAGATGGTATTCACCCAAGGATAAAAGTACTCACATAAAAATTGCTTAACCATTAACTGGAGCAGATAACCTTTGCTTCAGTCTGTGGCGGGACCAGAGGATGGAAGGTGGCAAACATGGGGCTAATTTTAGAAAAGGATTACTGGGGGCTGGGCATGAGAACTCAGCAAGTCTGGTAGAAACTGTAATAGAGGATAAAACTCACAGCTGAATGAGAAATATGATGTAAAGAGGAAGAGTGCGGACTTCAACAGAGGGAAGTAATGCTCCGTAATTTTCTTTGAAGCGATCACGAGGACGGAGATGGTCCAGCTGATAGAGTTGACTCGGATCAAGGCCTTAGACCAACTTCCTCACCCAAGGCTTTTAAAGACATTTAGCTGGCCTGCAGGCAGAGGTAAGGCAGTCTCTTGAGCCAACAACCGACTGAAACATCAGAAAGAATTGGTGAGACCGAAAGGTCAGTTTTCACAAGGAAGGGAAGTCGTCGGCAGCGTCCCAGGGGACCTGCGGAAGGGCCTGGGCTGCTGGGTGTAGGTGGTCTGGAAGAGGGATGGGAGAGGTGGGCTACAAAGGTTGTTGTTGAGATCAAGTTATTTAGGGCTGCAAAAACACAAGCTGGCTGTGAGAGGCTGTAGAAGGGCACCGTAATACCAAGTGACAGGATGATAAAATAGCAAATGAAATGCAATATTGATTGATATCCATGGGGGGAAGCGAGTCCTAGCCGTGCATTCCTATGATAACCAAACAAGCTGTTCCCATTTGAGACCTGGATGAGCCGCACATGGATCTGACCAGGGCGGCCGGTCCGGCCTGCCCCTGGCGTGTAGGCGGCCCCCCCCAGCAGATCCTGCACATCGTGCCTCTCAAAACAGCACCAGCAACTCGACAACTTGCAACACTCCCATTAACAAGCACAGAAGCCTACGGTCATCTTAAAAACCCAGCGCCACTTGCACGTCGAGCACTTGCTGACTGGGTTGGTTGCTGCCTTACTAAGCAAATGCTACTTGCTGTTAGAGACTTGCTCCTAAGATCAGCAGATACCTGTCAGCCGCATCCCAGCCCCATGAAGTCAAATCTTGCTAAAACAGGAACCTTACCTCCCCCTGCCCCACAAGCACACCACGCTGCAGTAGGGACAACGGCCACAGTCACGAACCCTTCCAACGCTGGAGCCCCGACTCCCTTAGAAGGTGTCCCGCAATTCCCGCATCGACGGCGCTTGGGGAGGACACTGGAAATCACAACGCTCCGTCTGGAAACGACTCCAAGGTTGGCCTTGGCCGAGTCGCTCCGTCCCTGGGCAGAAAACAAGGTGCGACCCGGACGTGGCAGAGGCAGCTGTGGGGCAGAGGAGGTCCCACTGTACTCAGCAGGACTCGCCATATAAACAGGCAGGGTCAGGCTCTCCATCCAACAGGTCCAACATATAATTCAATTACACGAGCCAAAACCAAACACCGGCACCCAACGCGATTATCGCTCCCACCATGGCCCCGGCATGGAGGACCCAAGGTCTTCCTCACACAGTCACATCTTCCTATTTTTGCAATATTTAGGGTGCAAAGAAAAAAAAAATATATATCCCTCATCCCTCAGCACTGAAATGACGTCAGATCGCTGGAAATTGGGGCAGGAGCGTCCAGCTACTCCCAGCGCCTGACACGAGATGGCGTGTGGCATCATGGTTTGGGGACCTCGCACTTCTTTACATTGCATCTGCCTGGTTTATTTGCTTCTTAAAGCGAAGTATTCTCCAGTGGTGGGTAGGTTTGCCTGGCCCTAGTTAACTGATTTTTCTAAGGGGAAAGCCACCTCCGCCGAGCTGGATGGCTGGTTCTCGTTGGACTGATTTCATCTGTGCCTGGTTAGTGATGCAGCAGGAGAGATTTTAGGGTTATCGTGGGAAAAAAAAGCTACAGTAGGGAGTGTGCTAGGCAATCAAATCCTTTTCCAGAGCTGCAGGAAAAAGACACAATATATAATTTATTTGAGGCTTTTTCTCTCCCTGTTTGCAGATTGCACAGTTTCTAAATATATTGGTCCAGTAATTCAAAATTATTCATGAATCTCTTCAGTGAATAATACTTGACCTGCAGATCATCTGAAAAGTGAATATTGCAATCAAATTCTCCATATCTGCTGTAATTTATTGTAGCTACCAGATGTATACTACTCAGGTAATTAACTCAGGATGAAACCCAAATTGTATATTTGATTATAATATTTGCAATTCACGGTTTTGACTGTGCTAGCTAGCTCCAGAAGTCATCTAATCAAGAGACGGGCGAAAGTATCTTATCTCTGACATAGCAAAATTGCTACTTTTATCAGTTGGTTTGGCTTTTTTGGCGAAGGAGCAGCCGTTCACAAGCACGCGTGACCTGCTGGAGGGGCGCAGCAGGCTTGCGCAGGGTCGGCAGGGAATAAACATTGATTAAAAGGAAAAAGTTAATGGCTTTCTCAGATTTACTCATCTAACAGGTGTGATAAGCAGGACTTACACCAAAGTCTCCTTATCTGTTGGGTCTCTGATGGTGCTTTTCCCGGGAAAATGCTGGGAGTGGGGTTGGGGTGGGCATTTTTCTCCTCTACCGTCCAGCCCGTGTCTGTGCTCGGGGTTATTTACCATGTTTCTATTACGGAGCTGCCTGGAAGGGGGCCGTGCTCTGCACAGAGGGACGGAGAGACGCTCCTCACCTGCGGGGGCTTACAGTCCAAACAGACGGGCGACGGGATGGAGCGGGTGGTCCCTTGGTGCCACGGCCCGGCGGGGCGTCCTTGGTCGCGGGCGAAGAGGCTGGAAGGGTCTGAACCACTTTTCTGCAGTTGTTACGTGTTGGGCTTTCGGTTAGAGAAACATCCAAGCGTGCTGG
The DNA here is from genome assembly GCA_013400875.1 of Anhinga rufa. NCBI lineage: Eukaryota > Metazoa > Chordata > Aves > Suliformes > Anhingidae > Anhinga > Anhinga rufa. The sequence goes on from VZTV01028228.1 coordinate 36,716, forward strand.
CAACCCAAAGCATTTAGAGATCAGGAGGCACATCTCCCGGTGTCACAAAGTTGGCTTTAAAATCTTGTTATTTCTTTTAAATAAATAAATTCTTGGGTGTTTTGGTCATTCTTTAATTTGCCTTCGGAGGGCAGAGCCTTTCAGCGATCACAGGTTTACGCTTTCCTTTGCCACCACCGGCATTAAACATATACTCTTTTTCTCACTTTTATTTGTGAATGGAAGTTTACGGTCTCACTTAGTCACAGAATCTCCAAAGCAGGCGCTTTCAGAGATCTATCAACCACAAGGCTCACAGGAGGGTCAGGAGGAGCAGTGTTGCCACCTAGGGACTTTCTGTGAGCTCTGAAACGGTTTTCTCCGAGATGGGATGTTTCACTCGGGCCGTGGGTGTTTGCCTGCTCGCTGTAGGCGTGCTGGGTGGGAAGCAGGTTTTGGAGGTGGTTTTTTTTTTGACTCGGCTTTTGTTTGCCTGCAAAATTATTAGCCCTTGTGGCTCAGCAATCTGCACCAGCCAGAAATCCTGCCCGGCGGCCCCCAGCTGCCTCCTAAACACTGTCGCCCAGCCCCTCCGTCGCGGGCTCCGGGAATATATTCATCCGGGGATGCTCCTCTACGCCTGTTACTTATCGATTCAGTTTTTCATATTTAGCTATAGAAGTTTTTCAGCAGACAACGATTGAAGGAGGATTTGCTGCTCCTACCCTGGCAGAAAGATTTACACACGAGCAAATGATTTGTAACAAATGCAGTGTAAGATAGATGGAGCTGCTTCTCTTGTTCACAAATTATTCACAGACTACGGGCTTGAAGAGGAAGAAATTTTTTCCTTGCTTTGTAAAATACACACACATGCATTTTTTTATTATTATTTATGACTGCTTTCACTGTAAAAAACACTCCTGAGAGCATCTTTTGCAGAATTATTGCAGCTCACAGGTTGTTTAGTTGGTAATCTGGAGAAAGGACACGTTTGGGTTGGGTTTTTTTCCTCCCTTCCTCCTGTCTTTTAATAATTGCCTTGATCGGTGAGACTTTTGTCATGGGTTTGAGCCTCTGGACATTACAAGGTCAAAGAATTTAAGTTCCCGGCCTCCACTTTTCTCACCAGCCTGCTCAAGGGAGCGTATCGCAGAAACAGCTCCTGGATTTTGCTGGGCGAGCACAGCTCCTTAAATCAAGCTCCAGGGCAAATGCTTGGGACCAGCCATTTGAGACTGCATTCTGCAAGCATTCCTGAGCATGATGGAAAAAGCGCAGTTTCTAGAAACGTTTCTGGCAAGAAGGAAGGTTTCTAGAGCCTCAGGTGCCACCGCAGGAGGAAGCGGCGGGAGATGGGCACGTAAATAGAAGCAGGGACCCCTGACACCCTGAAGGGCTCAGAAAGATATTTCCAGGTAGGACCTTTGGAATTTTGCTTATATTCTGTATCTCCTATATAAGGGATGAGTTTTCTTTTTCTGGATAAAACTTTCTTTTCCCTACTTCCATAGCTAGAATTAAAATGCATCTCCATGGACCTGGCGATGCTGTGAGGTGGGGCAGATCCTCCAGCCAGCTGCGCTACGTTCATATGTAATTTGGAGTTTTCCTTCTTGGCCAGCCAGGTAAAGCGAAGCAGCTCCAAGCCTCGTTCTTGGGGTAGCTGCATCCTGCAGGAGTCACGCAGCCCCACGAAACAGGCATTGCTGCAGTTTGCCTTATAAAATGTAACAGTTCATGAAAAAAAAAAAAAAAGATAAATACTGTATTTTTGCCCTGAAGATCCACACGCTGCTAGGTGCTAACTAGGTCACTATTCAAATCCCTGTCTTCATGGCTCATGTGTTCCAGATGTGAGCGTGTGCGTCTACGTTACGTATCGATTTGTGCAAATCATGTAACATATGTAAAACTCATTGGCCTGTGAGCTGAGCAAATACACAATTGGTCTGCGGATCCATTATTGGTAGGAGCAGATGGGTTGCTTGCTTAAATAAATGCATTTGCAAACTCCTCTAGGTCTGCTTTCAAAAACACCAGTTTGTTTATATAACATGGGGTAGCCAGGCTCCTACACTCTCTGCTCAGCAAACCTTCCCTGGCCTGGAGCTCAGGTGCTTTCATTTTTGCATAAAGAAAATCTGAACATGAATACGTTTTTGCAAACATAACTAAAAAAAAAAAAAAAAACAACAAAAAAACCACCCTCTTTTGATGAGTAAAGCATTGTTTATGTTCACGCACTGTTAATTGGAAGCATCCATAACACGTCAGTGTGAGGCAGAGCAAAATAGACACGGGATAAAAATATCTACAGTGACCTGGTCCTGCAAATGCTGAGTAATTTTACGCTCTGGAGCAGAAGTGCCTTGAACAAAATAATTTTATTCATTCCTTCTGGAGCTGCACATAGGGGACGGCTGGAGTTAGCAAGAGCAAGGGAGGGAAATAAAAAGATGTATTTTCCCTTATTCTGCTGTTGCGTCCTCAGCTGACAAAACAAGTCCATGGGCTGGGGGGAAAAGCACAGTTGTTTGCTTTGTGGCTGCTTGGGTGGGTGTTGCTCATTCACCTGGGGGAGCCCATTTCCACCCAGCACAGCCCTCCGTCCTGGCTCCACGTGGCCAGCTCTCTCACAACCATACAGCCTGCAACCTGCCACCACTCCCCGGACACCCTGGAGACCTTCTGCTGGAGTGGAGGAGGAGGAGGAGGAGGAGAGCATGCTCACGTGGCTCATCAGCTGCCTGCGCAAAGCCAAGCTGGTGGTTTCAGCCCCGTTCCCACAGCACAATTGCTGAGAGCGAGCACACGGCGGGCTCTCAATGGCCACCTTTGTTGGCAGCCACAGGCAGGAGCACGCAGGCTGCTGACGTGGCACCCAGCTGTGTCACCTTGCCCTGTCCCCTGCTCCGGGCGCCCCAGGAGGCTGGGCGGAGGGGGAGAGCCCTTCGGCCACAAGCAGGGGCTCACACCACCTCCTTCCTAATTTTTATGTTCGCTTTTATGTCTTAAAATAAAAAAGAAAACCAAACAAGGAA
>VZTV01028233.1:2132-31356 GCA_013400875.1 Anhinga rufa
TGGATAGGATTCTTCCTTATCTCCTAAGTAACAAATGGTTAAAGGTTAGGTCCCTCTTCTTTTTCTGCCTGCTGTTGATTTAATTATTTCTTTTCAAAAGCAACAGCTGGTCTGCTAAAAATAGATCGAAGAGAAGAGTCTTGAAATTTAGTAAAAATTTAGTAAAAAAAATTTAGTAAAGCTGTGGCCATTCTAGTCTTGAACTGGAAACAAGTTTTACAGGTGCATTCACCCTCCTGACTGCCCTGAGATTCCTACCTTGCTCCATCCCAGTCCACATCCAGCTTGCTGTGAACCCTGGTGAGAAACCTTGCCAAATTAAAACAAGTGGTACCAGCAGGTAACAGTTACCTTACCTGTATGAACAAATCTAACAATATTTATGTGTTTTCCTGACTTAGCTATGCCCCATCCTGAAACTCTGTTTTTACAAATACAGGAGTAATATATTGCTTGACATGCTCTGTGTATCATAGTGTAAAAGCACTGTGAGCCTGTCCTCAGATCCTCTCATGAAAATGGAGTTGACTGTATAGGTCTAAAATTCCTTTTAATGTAAATTACCAGCCTCAGACACAAAGAATTTGCTGCCCATATCATCATAACTTTCAAAATTATTTCTGAGATCGCAAGTCCGGCACTAAACCTTCCGTAACCGAATGAAAGTATAGGACATTTCTCAAGGAAGGTACAGGAGCCATGCAGTAAAATGTATTTTTCAAGCTGAAATATTTTTTTTGTTTGTTGAGAGAACAATATTAGTTCAGACATATCTATACAGATAACACATACACCTTCCAGCATAAAAAAAAAATAACATCTGTGTATTGCAGGTATTACTCCTGCAGGTACTACACCCCACAGTGTGGCGAGCCAGAGTAGCCCATGGACCTTATGCAGCAGCGCCTCTTAGTGATAGAAGTAAATTCTGCATTCAGTTAGTATAGGAGCGGAAATATTTTTGCTTGTCTTTCCTTTTACTTGATTCCAAAGTCACTAACACAGCAGGCAAACAATTTAACTTCCAATAACTTATATCTGATAATTATTCTTACTATTCAAGCCGTAGTTCTTGTTACATTTATGGCTATGCACGGACTTGCACTGCAATCTCCCCTTCAGATCATGGGTTGACATTTATCATATTTTTTTAGCTTAGATATACTTTTGAAGTCTGAGAAAAATCTATTATGTTATTTAAAAAAGTCTCATCTTCAATGTATTAAAGATGCTTTTTGATTATGAGATGTTCAATTTGCTGACCGTTAGAATTTCAAAAGAGATTGCAGTCTAAATTCTTCAGTTGGGAATTTTATACCAGCTAAACTGGCTGAAATTCAATGGGAGCCTTTTATTTATGCACGAGTATTGATATTATGGCATAACTTTTCAAACAGCTTTTGCAACTCACTGGATTTCAGTCTGATGATGTCCTTTAAAAGTGTAACAGGGGCCAGCTTATTAGTGGGATACCTGATCAACATGAGTTCAAAAGTCTCAGACAAAATTAGTTATTTGGGTGCAACAGTAAAAAAAAAATAGGAGTACCAGAAGAGTGGAAGGTACTAAGTGAAACTCATTTAATCCAACATAGTCTCTGTAATAAAGGTTGATTCTAAGTTCTCGATACAGATTACTCCAGTTAACAGAAAAAAGGGCATGTTTATTATTTTTAAACTCACAACTGTAAACATTTTATAACATCCAGAATATTTTGTTTGGAAAAACTGGTAGCCTAAGCTTCTTTCTTCTTATGCCCAGAAATACATTATTGTATGCCAAGTATATCTGAAAAAAAAAAAAAAGGGTCATTCATCAGGTCAGATGGGGGACTATGATAATGAAGTAAGTATATAATTCTGTAATATACGTTGCAGTAATCCTTGAACATGTCTAAAGACCTAAGTCGTTAATTCTGGCTTTCTTTTATGCTTTTCAAACATTTGCATTAGAAGCTTTATTATGAGTTGGTTTAGAGTTTCCTCTGGTTCCTTATCTTCTTTGTGAGACTCATTTTCTGTCAGATTTCTTCAGTCCCATTCTAACATTGGTGCTGCTTATGCTGCCATGTGGTATCCAGCTGTGGTACAACCAGTATGGCTACTGGTGCCAGGTAAGCTGGGCTCTGGTCCTTATGAGCAAACCGAGAGAGGACCCCCCTGCTGCTGCTGGGCACTGCTTGCTTGGCAGCCCACGGAAACGGCCTCTTCTCTTCTCCCTGCTTTTCCATTTGGGGTGAAGTGGGGAGAGGTGTCTGTCCATGAGCTTTTGAAGCTGCTGGCAAATAGCAGCCACATTTGGCAGAAGGACTGGGGTTGTAAGGCAAATCAGAAAGCTAGGACATCCAGTCCCGGGTGAGGTACCTGATTTGCAGCAACATTTTGGCTCCAAAGCTCTTCTCCCACAGGTCTCTGTGAAACCAAGGGAGAGACGCAGTTGCTGCTGAAGGCCTCCAGAGGGAGATCCTGCCCATCTAAACCCAAGTGCCGAAATGCAGCTCCTTAGTTCCACCCTGAATTCCTGAAAGTTTCAGGAAACTAGATGGCGACGGCGTGGAGAGGGAAGTTATAAATACCGTGGCTGAAGGAGCAGCTGCAAGCATGAGTTCACCTGTAATTGGTGGCGAGAGAGAATCTGAACTGGAGAAAAACACCCTAATCCCTCCGGTTGTGGGAGAAACTGTAACCAGAGTTCACAGACCCTGTAACCCCAGTCATCTGGAGAACCCTTCATTAGGTCCAGTAATTATTCATTACATGAGAAAGCAACATTGAATTATCAGGCTGGATATGTAGGCCTTACTGCGTGTTAGGAATTCTTCACATAGCTCAAAGCAGCGTACAGAGACATGGAGGAACAGCTGTGGGCACTAAGAGATGGTACAAACCAGAAGCAAATCCCTGCCAAAGCCAGAAATGGATATTTTGAATTCAGGGACTTAAATTCACTGGAGTGTGATTATACATATTTAAATGAAAATATGTTATAATCAAGGATGATAGTAAACATAACCAACAACTGTTCTGTATCAAAGAGTGGTACCAGAAGAGCCAACACAAAAACTCAGACTCCCTTAGAGATGTGCAAGAGCTGATCAAACCTCACTTAACAGTAGCTACGTTTTTCTGTAGTAGACAAAGCGTTAATTTAATGTATTTGGTAGTTGTTCACTTTTGTTGCCAATCAGGTGTGTTGAGGGGGTTGTCCAGTTAGGATGGATGCTGAGAAAATGGAGGGGAGGGTGCCAGGATTGTTGGGGTATAGACCATATGGCCTACAATTGTAGAATCACAGAATCATTAAGGTTGGAAAAGACCTCTAAGATCATCAAGTCCAACCGTCAACCCAACACCACCATGTCTCCTAAACCATGCCCTGAAATGCCACATCTACACGTTTTTTGAACACCTCCAGGGATGGTGACTCCACCACCTCTCTGGGCAGCCCATTCCAGTGCCTGACCACGCTTTCAGTAAAGACATTTTTCCTAATATCCAGTCTAAACCTCCCCTGATGCAGCTTGAGGCCATTTCCTCTCATCCTAAACAAGGACCTACACGGAAGTCCTAAAAGGAAGGGTTAAGGGAGCTGCACTTGTTTTACCTGGTGAGAGGAGGCTAAGGAGTGACCTGCTGAGAAGAATGGCTAGAAGGGTGAGCTCAGTGGGAAAGAGACAGAATGAATATCATGAGATCCCAGACATACCCACAGAGCACAGGCACACGGCTATGAAGTGCATGTGAAATAAGTCCTCCATGGCCACTGAGCTAACGCAGTAGGCCTAGCATCAGATGGCCAGCTGTAACACACTTAAACGGGAAGACTGGCACACCCCCGAGGTTACAGCATACACACAGACCAAATTTTGTCCAGTTTCAGACTAACTTCTGTTTGAGATTTCTGTAGAATAATATGTCTAATATGTATATAACTATGCAAGTACATTGATAATGTATTGCTCAGTCATAAGGAACTTGTGACTTCATATGGCCACACCAATTCGATTAAAAATATTTTTCATTTCTCTAATACAACAAGACATAAGGCAGCATATGACACTTCAGAGAGAAATAGAATTTTCAATTATCAAGTCAAAATAACATAGAAAACCTGTCACACTNTGCAAAGTTTGGTAAATAATTCTAAAGTTGGGGTTGAAAATAGGAAATTAAAAGTATTGATTAATAACTGTTAAATTTTTTAAGAAAGCCCTGCTTTGTGAAAATATTTATTTCTCAATAGTTTTTACCATGAAAAATGCTTTGTGTGGCTATTACCCTGCAAATGGCAGCTACGCTCTTGTAGTAGAGACACCCAACCTCAAAATGAGGCTTTTGTGATCTCTGCAAAGGCTGAATGCATCAGATATGTCCTTCATGAGTTATTCTGGTTTATTAGTTTATCTCTGATCATCTGGTTTATGGCAAAGTCAGGTTCTGTAAACTCCTTAACTAGTCCTCCATCTAACATTCTTCATTATTTTTCCTTTTAATTGGCAACCACCATCTTGTGGTGATGTCAGCCAGGTTGCAGCTGCGTTTTGCTTATCAGCATCTTCCTGCACCAGAGAGTAGTTACACTGCTCAGGCTTCCTGCTTTGATGCTTCTGCTTTTTTCTGAGCATTTGATCCCTTACTCATGCTGACAGTCGAGGCCGGTTTGAGTCATGTTCTTGTGTGAATCTTTCCTGCAGATTTTAGTATTACTACAAGATCTGTCACAGTGTGAAACACAGCATATCATGTGCCTGTCTAGAAATGACTTCCCAGAAAGCTGTGACCATGATCCTGCTTATACAGATATATATGAGGATGTTGATACTTGAATAATCCCCAAACCCACTGTAAATACCTCAAGCATAAAGCTATTTATAAAGCATATGTTTGTAAGTTGCTGACTACTGCAGGCGCATGTACTAAGATGATTATAATACAATTGAATACATAATTTAATACAATCTGGCTTTGGTTTAATAAGGTGAAAACAAATAGATGAGCAAGGTTCTTTTATTCATGAGCTCTTGAAAACTGTCCTCGGCATATATGAAACCTTTTAGAGTGCGGTACCTGGCTCAAGTATTTTATAGGTTGGAAAGGGAAGTACAGAAAAACAGGAGTGAAGTGCATCGGGGCACTGAAACTGCTAGGAACAGAGGTCATCACAGAATACATTAAGTGATTGAAAAGCAGTCAGTAACTGATCTATTAATTCTACTTTTGTTAAGTTGGTAGCCACATAGATAAGAAATATAATGGAATAAAACTAATAAACTCCAAGAATTTAATAATTAATGGACTGTAATTTCTAGATCTGTTTATGGAGAAATAGAGTCAGAGGCTACATCTGACTGGGAAGGACTGTAAATAGCAATGCCTTGCCTGTGACGGAGGCCCATTTTGCCAGGTGGGAATAAATCAAGCTGAAAGTTGATTGGTTTGGACATTTTTTCTCCCAGTAGTGAGTTGTGTATATCAAGTGTTTGGCCTTAATATTTCTAAATAAATCACTGCATTTAAGCTTACAGGAACAATAGAGTGTTGTAAAATGTAATTTATTTTTGAAACTCCAGTAGTCTGATTTTTTTTAATTACTCTACTGAGGAAAAAAAAAAGTATTAATTCCAATATTGAATTTCACCTCCTTGGACTAAATAAATGTAGTTTTCTGTGAAGTGATAAGAAAACAGATATCTGAAACCCATTCTGGTTTGTGTCCATGAGCCTCCATCAGCTGTCTCACCTTCTTCTGACACAAGTACAGTCACTAAGCTCAGGGGACTTACCCTCAACTACCGTGTGCCAAGAATCATACAAGCCAAGCATCACTGCTGAGTGAAGCAGAAAAAGAAGAAAGAGGGGAAAGGGGAATCTGTGCACAAGAAAATACAATCCTGAGACTGTAATGGCCTGAAAGCCCAAGTTTCAGTGAGTAAAACCTCAGCCAATGACCCGGAGCTCATCCTGATGAACTTCACGCAGGGAAAACATGACTCCTCTGCAGCTTAAAGCAGAGTTGCACTGCAGGGGGCTGATGTTTTGCTCGTAAGGAGCACTGTCCAGGTCTCTGGTGAGCAGGGCATCCTGCTAGTGCAGGCGCTGATGGAGCTGAATTATGCTTGCTGCTTCCAGCCCCTTGCCAGCACCACCTCACAGCTCGGCGGGCAGCGCCTCATTGTCACCGGGCCTCACGTGGGCCCCCATAAGTGCAGTGCTACTTGTTTTCCTGGTTCACGCAGCTTCTCACTGAAGCTGCACAGAGATGTATCTATCATCCGTCATGAGAGTTTCACTTATGTATCTTGTGTGAAGAGCGAAATCTGAGTGACAGTGCTGCCTTTGTGCAACATGCCCACTCCACATCTCTTACTCACACAAGCACACACCTTGAGAATGTCCTTCTGAAACTCCTTTCCAAGGCAGACAAGCCATACCTTTATCTGCCCAGAAGTACTACTTGCACTGTTGACCTCTGTCCCAGCATCATTATGATGAATATAGCAATTTGTTTTCTTGGCCCAGTGTCTGTGTGATACAGTAGATAAATTAAATCAATCAAATGAGCAATCCACCCATCCCGAATGGATAATAAAAACCCATAAGAACTGATGTACTGAATCGGGCTAGAGAGCCCTCTAGTTCATTAGTCTTTCCTTGAAAGTGGCTGACGCAAGAGGCTTGGGAAGCAGCGGACGAGCTAGGAAAGCATGTAGTGACTCTTCCCCAGTTCACCGCCCATCCTTCAGTGATCTGCAGCTAACTGACTTGCTGTTTCACAGCACTTGAAGTGTTTTCTTTCATGAATCTAATTGTTTCCTGGATACGTATAAAATTTTACTACCTATAACATCCTCTGGAAATGTTCCACAGCCTTTTGTTTTGGAGGCTTGCTTAATTTCCTTTTTTTTCTTAACCTTACTAGCCTTATTTTCTTAATTGTAAGCCTGGTGTTTTTTTACTTTCCAACTAGTGAGATGATAAATCAAAAAGTTATGGTGTGGAATTTAAGGAAGGTAAAGAGGATACTGAGGGATTTAACCAGGAACTGAGATCACTTCTCCCTAGTATCCAGTGATAGGACGCATGGGAATGATTCAAAGCTGTGTCAGGGGAGGTTCAGACTGGACATTAGGAAGCATTTCTTTACTGAGAGGGTGGTCAAACACTGCAACAGGCTTCCCAGAATGGTGTTTGATGCCCCAGGCCTGTCAGTGTTTAAGAGGCATTTGGACAATGCCCTTAATGACACGTTTTAACTTTTGGTCAGCCCTGAAGTGGTCAGGCAGCTGGACTAGGTGGCTGTTGCAGGTCCCTTCCAACTGAAATAGCCTATTGTATTGTATTGTATTGTATTGTATTCTATTCTATTCTATTCTATTCTATTCTATTCTATTCTATTCTATTCTAGTATTAGAAAATGTGTAAACACCCATGATGCTGAAAAATTTTGAGCAGTGATAAGAAAAGTCATGAAGGGAAGGAGAACTCTGTTTTGACTGTGAAGGAACATATTTTCCATCAGTGCAATGTATTCCTGTCTGAAATATCTAGTAAGAGATTGGTTGTGTCTAGAAATGGACTGGACCTGAACCCTTATGAAAGAGTAAGGATACTTCTGCATTGGCATTAAATAGCTTTCTCTTTGCGGTGAGTTCCTTTACTTTCTTCTGTACCTGGGAATCAAACTGTAGATCTCGTGTTTGCGTGACTGCTTTTCGTGCTTTGGAGTCTGACCTAGTTTGGATTTTGCTCCACCAGTTTCAGACCAGGGTTATGAATGGATCATGCCATGTTTTTATCTAATTGTCATTATACATTAGAGAAGGAAGTTATAAACCCATTTATCTGCACCTCCATTTTATCCCCCAGTATCAAATAAAGATACAGCTAGTTTAGGAAATTGCAGGAGTACAATTCTCCAGTCAATAGCTGCAGAGCATTAGCTGAACCGGCTCCAGGTGCCTCCCGTCACAGGCAGGCAATTGTCCTTCCTTCTGTCCCCTGTCCTTCTAGCCCCTGGACACACACATGGCAGTGGCATGGAAGTAACCCTTGCAGAACCTCCGGTGCTGTAGGATTTTGCATCTCCTCCATGCTCTCTAAGAACACACAGACAAATGTGAGAGAAAATAGTCGGCCTTTGCATCTGTGTGGATTTACTGCTCATTAAAACACCAGCGTTTCTGGAGCTCGGCCGCCCAGACTGGAAATCTAAATAAGTTGGTAAAAATAAACAGGGCAGACAGAACTCAGTGCATTAGGTCTAATCCCGACGATAGCGTGGTGTGGCCTCATTTAACACTGGGAACTGGCAGAGGTAGCAGATAAGGAGAGAGCGGTGACAGATGCCATTTGGCACCAGATAAGGAAGCTTGGGTTTATAGCCCACACTGTGAGTTAATAATGGCTACAAAAGAGGACACACAGACCGAATTGTATGCACTGGTGAAAAAGCCTCTTAAAAGTCAGTCTCGACGAATGAAAGCTGGGTTTTTGTATGCTCCAACATAATGACTGTGCTGAACAGAATATATGTGCCACTGCGGAGGTAATTGCCAAAAACTTTTTCCAAGGTTCTTTTAAACTTTCTCTGCTTTAAAAAAAAAAATACACATAAAACAGAGCTGACAAAAAAAGAAAAAAGAACTTTCTGAATGCCTGTGGCTTATGCATGCAACTTTCCAGTCCTTCATTATAACAAAGAGTGGCCACTGGACAGAAAACTGGGTTGGGATTCATCAGCCAGACTGTCTTTTTAAAATTACTTAACCTCTGTGTGCATCACTTTATGGTTGCTCTGAGAAGTGGTGTGCTTTCAAATAGCTGACTGGGAGAAATTAAATGTTAACATACATCTGTTGGGTTTTTCCCCCTGGATTATCAGAGTAAACAGGAAAAATGTCAACGTTTTCATTGCTTACCTTGCAGAGGACGAGGTGCCCTGCACGGCAGATTGCTTCACTGCTGTTGCTGTGTGGCTGTGCCTCACCCTCTGCAGGGACTTGTCTGGCTTGGGGTGAGCAGAAGTCTCGTATGGACTTGACTTGGAAATAAATGCTTGAAAGGGAGATGCGGGGCACAGTTAGCATGTGGAACTAACTGCAACAAGATATTGCTAAAAGGCATACATTAGTAGGATTTTCATAGACATAAAAGCGTATGTATAAATGATTTGGGGTGAGATGTTGAGCAAATTGTTTCATCTTCTTGCGATGGTTCAAAATGAGGATAATTATACTTACCCTATTGAGTAAACTAATTAGAGATCTAAACATAGAAAGCACAGTATGTTCCTAATGTGATTATCCTCAGCTCAAGGAAGAGAGCATAGCAGAGATAACAGGAAAGTGAAACAAAGGGAACGTCAGCCCTTGCTCTGGTGCCAGAGTGGCAGAAATGCCTCCATGGCATTTAGGCGAGGACTAGGAGGGCATCAGGCACCGTCTCAGCTCTCTTATTCCTTCACCGGCATGGACTTGTGTATCAGTTGTTGTTCAGGTGTTGGTAAACTAAATAGAAATGACATCTTCTTCATTTTGACCGCTTGCTAACTCCAGGATAAGTTGAACGACATCTTTTGCTCTGCTGCTCTTTAATGGCCAGCACATGCTGCTGTGAAGACATTGTCTATCACTGACATCAAATATAAGATGGGAGGGAGATATTTGATATATTTTATATCAGTGGTAAGTCCAAGCACTATGTGGGGAGAAAGCTGAAGTTCGTGGTTTGGTTTTTGAATAGTCTTCAAAATACAATACCATATCGATACAGTAAAGAGTGTGTTCAATGAATATGTTGGTACGTAACTACTGCCTACACTGGACACTGATCAGGTATCCAACAGGAGAAATCAGTGCCTTTCAGATACTGAATTTAAGTTAAGAGTCATTAAGACTGAATTTAACCCAGTAAGACCTCATAGTAGAGCTCAAATAGAAACACAGGGATCAAAAGAAAGCCAAACCCTTTACAAACGCAGGCTGAAACACAATACCCTCCATGTTATTCTGTGGTTTATTGCTCCAGATTGAAACAGATTTAATCAAAGTCTATTATTTCTCCATGCAGCCTGTGGCACACTGATCTCAAAAACTCTAAAAAGGAGAGTAGCTTCATATTCTCCTGGTTTGGCTCTGACTGGCCTAACCTTTTCCATTCCTTTTCTGACATACTACATTTAGGTAAGAAAGGCTGAAGGTGAGGACTTAACTTGGAAGGCATTGCCAGTACAACTGTGCTGGTAACCCCTCTCAATAGAGTGCTTGTGATAGGTACTTGGCCTATGCAGATAAAATCCTTTTTATTAACATGGCAGAATTTCAGCTCTTCTCATAATTTTAATGCAATAAGTGATTTGGGTGTTTCTGTATTATATAAGTGGATCTAGACCCAAGTCTTCAGTCAGTACAAATTTATCTGCTGCAATTCATACCAACGCTTTGGTCTGGCAAAGTTCTGACGATCGCACAGGGCTTGGCTCAAGTAAACCAGGCTCCATCCCACTAACTGCTAGATGGTAGGAGTTTCTTTGCACTGCCTCTGCAGTTGTCTCCAGAAAAGGAGACAAAACTCTGTGAAAGGAGGCAGTCCCTCTCTGCTCACTCCTCAAAAGGACACCTTAAGGTCAGTTCCCTAATGATTCATCCTCTTTGTCAGAATGCATGGAGAAGGGTCCTACCATTAAACCATTGCTTGCATCATTTTGTGGTTCCAGGGTGAAAATCACCATGCAATCTGTTATGAGAAATAAATACAGTATTTTGGGAAGATTCTTCTGAGTGATGATAAATATCCTCAGACTGCTAAATACAAGACTGATTTATTTCCTTTTCTGCTTCCTTAAAATTCCATTAGTTTCTTTTGTTTCAACTAGGTGGACAGGAGATTTGTTTTCAAAGGTTTCTTGGTAGCTGGAATCTCTTGCTATTTATTTTATCTTTTATTAAAGGCATGCAATAATCCCCCTACAATGCACTGCTTGTCAGGTTCAATTGCTTAATTAAGTTACTGTGGTGAACTCATTAGGACTGTAACAGTTTAAATCTATTATCCATAGCCAGCCAAACATAAGCACTAAAATGTTAGTATCTTATTTTGGAGTGTGGATGCTACCTTTCTGCTAGAGGGCAGAAATAGTAAACTGACCATGTAACTGAAAATGTTGGCTCCTTCTTACAGCCTGGAGTCAGTCTTCTCTCAGTGTCCACGTATGTATGTCCTTGCTTAACTGTTTGACAGTAACAATTAAAAATAAACTAAAAAATAGTAACCTGTTCAGCACCCAACTACATAACACAGTGAAGAACAGAATGTTGGTGAATTACAAATAGTGCACCCATATGATTGCCAAGCAAGGCATAATTTGAAATGGATACGAATATCCACAGAAATCCCACCATTTGCGAAGTAGTGTTCCAGGCTTGCTTATGGCCGTATGGCTACACTCGGGGTTGTAGCTAAGTCTGAAATGAGCAAAGAAAGAACAAAAAATGTTCACATAAAAAATCTTGGTAGGCACATCGTTAATCAGATCGTTAGTACCAGAGCAACAATCATGCAGGTCAGACGCTTTTAAGAGCTGAAGGAAACAAAAACTGAGCATTGAAACTAATAATTCAGTTCATCTGTGGGAGAGGTATCCAAATCTCCCAAAAATCCAAGATTTACTGTCTTCAGTGGTGGCGACGTCAGACTCTGCCCACCACGGCTGTGGCACAGGGGATTCTCTTAACAAGCTGGAGCTGTTGTTTGGTAGCGAGAGGGGCTTCAGGATTAGAAAGAGAATATTCAACATTTGGGTGGATTTTATATATATTTAAGATACTTATTAAAGTTAAGACAAATAACAGTCTGTTTAGGTAGACATTGTCATTAATAAATCAGCTCTAACAAGTCACTTAGATGACATCTGTTATAATGCTCAGGACAGCTTTTTGTGTTTCTTGTTTTACCACAAAACTTCTTGTGCACGATATAAGGATTTTCACTGCTACAATATTTATTTGATTAGAGTCTCTTTGAATTAAGAGGGTGTGAGTACCAAATATAATATACTATTTCCTAAATGTTCTGAGAAAGCATAAAACAGAAATACAGCTTTCCATATCATGTAATAAGCCGCTACCTTTGTCTCTGTGCTGATCTATATTCTACTTTTCTTGCTTCAGTTCACGAGTATAATCATTTGAAGAAAAAAATCAAGTGGTTCTAAAAGACAAGTCCACGTAGTTTTCCAAGTATGAAATCAGACCTTGTGCTGTGGTGCCCACCACTTCCTAGTCAACAATTGTCCGCTCTTGTGAAGCACTGTAGAGAAAAAGAAGCTATGTAATTGGGAATAAGGCTTACTTCAAAAACTAAAGAAAAAATGCATTAGGTGGATGATCCTAATGTGATTGCAGAAGTATTTTAAAGGGTAGATTACATTTCGCAGAGTCTCTGAGGCAAACTCCGTTTGTTTCAGTGGGGCTGCACAAGGGATGACCGTGACTGGTAGCTTCTAGGCAGGACTGGCTCTGTCTTAATAAATGGCTGTGCTAAGCACAGGGGGAGAAACACCCCTCTGCCTTACATGCAAATGACACTGATGCTAGATGTATTCTGACTATAAACAAGGAACAATTTTTTAGCATGAGAGCATTTAAAGGTTGCAGTTCCTTGCTCATTTCTGTCAGTTTTAACATAATAGACAGGGTATTTGTGCTCTAGTTCAGAAAACAGCTAATGCTGGGCAGCCCTGTGGTGCTTTACGCAGGAGGTCATACTACAATGACAAAACGGTTCTCTCCCGCCTTGTGAACAAAGAAGATATACAGCTGTAAGTGGCAGATGCTAGAGGTGCATGGGAAGAACGGAGACAGCTCTCACCAAACATCCAGAACTGAGGGAACTGCTTTCCCTGTCTTCCCCCTGCAAAATGGAAGCCCAGCCTGGAGGATTTTTGGGTTCACAGAATCACAGAACGGCAGGGGTTGGAAGGCACCTCCAGAGATCACCTTGTCCAACCCCCCTGCGTGAGCAGGCACACCTAGAGCAGGGGGCACAGGACCGCGTCCAGGCGGGGTTTGAATGTCTCCAGGGAAGGAGACTCCACAGCCTCTCTGGGCAGCCTGTGCCACTGCTCTGGCACCCTCACAGGAAAGAAGTTTTTCCTCATATTTAAGTGGAACCTCCTGTGTTCCAACTTGTGCCCATTGCCCCTTGTCCTGTCATTGGGTGCCACTGAGAAGAGTCCAGTCCCATCCTCTTGACACACGCCCTTCAGATATTTATAAGCATTGATAAGATCCCCCCCTCAGTCTTCTCTTCTCCAGGCTGAACAAACCCAGGTCTCTCAGCCTTTCCTCATAAGGGAGATGCTCCAGTCCCTTGATCATCCTTGTGGCTCTGTGCTGGACTTGTTCCAGCAGCCCCTGTCCTTCTTGAACTGGGAGGCCCACAACTGGACACAGGACTCCAAATGCGGCCTCACCAGGGCAGAGCAGAGGGGCAGGATGACCTCCCTCGACCTGCTGGCCACACTCCTTTTAATGCAGCCCAGGATACCCTTGGCCTTCTTGGCCACAAGGGCACAGTGCTGGTGCAGGGTCAGCTATGAATTATATATCAGGCACTGCCTATCACTGACCTGATCACTTAATCAACAAATTTTTTACAAGGAACGTCCATACAACATTTCTCTCCAAACTGCAGTGTAATCTTTTACAGGCATAAAATACTGATTTGGCTGAATTTGAATAAAGTGGGGTAGAGAAAATACCCATCCTTATTTATTGTTTGACAACTTAACTCCACTACAGAATTTAAATTATTTAAGCAGCTACACACTAAACTAAAGTTTTTATCAATCACCTTGAAGACTATATAGAACAGTTGCTCATAAGCTTCTGAGAAAGGACTAAGATTATGTCCACATAGTGCAACAAAGTTTTGTAAGAAGCTTCCAACCCCTCTCTGACTTAGCTAGCTCAGCCAACCCAGAGAGTGGAATTAGCATGCCGCTTCTGTGGTTATGGCTGGCAAATTGCAGACAAATTCCACTTCTCTGTCCACATCTGCTTATTGCCAGCCATTGAACTGGCTGAGAAATGGTATGCACTTCGGAGCTGGTACATGGCTGAAGGGAACTGGTCAAGCCTGAAGGCAGCTGGAGCATGGGCTTGTTCAGCAACGTGAGTGTGTAATGAGCTTGTTCAGAGCTAGCTTTAGTATCCCTGTGCAGCACAAAAGCTGATGGAATGGAAATTAAGAATGCAAACCTAACATTTATAGGAAAAGGTCTGTATCACTTGGTGGGCAGAGTGCAAGGAAGCATCCCACATTTTAATACTGACAAATAATTTAAGAGAAAGGTTGTACTTGTACAGTAGGGATCAGCACTCGAAAATGCTAACCTTGAAAGCACCTGCAAAGCAGCAGTGATAGTGAATAACAGTTGAACATCCTTTTCTGAGGAGATGCTGTGACTCAAAGTGTTCAGGCACCAAATGTATCAATAGATGCATGAACTGGCATCACGTTTGCTGGGCCATGACTGGAATAATGAACTAAATGCTTCTTCACATCACACTCCAAGTGTCTCACATTATGCGTCTAAGAATTTAAAAGCTCAGATCAGTTGCACTGCTTGCAAATATTTGCCCTAACTATCCCTGTACTTCAGGTTCTCCATCAGTTAAAGATTAGTAAAACACCTGTCTGTATCAAATCTATATCAAGAATTGCTTTTTTCATGTACTTGGCATGTGCATCACTCCTATGACTCTATGATTCCATGACATGAAAGAATTGTGGGAATACAAGTGCTGCGTATTTGATCTGATAAGGTACATTATATTTTCCCCTTCTGATACACAGTAGGTTTCCTTTGTACTCTCTATATTTTTTTTTTCATTGAACTCATGTTCATTTTTACAAGATTGCTTTGCTCTTCAAGTATATTACCCATAGATGATCTGCAAATTCCATTGGTTATGATCTTAACCAAGTAAACTAGTATCTGAAATGGTAGATACATGGCCACGTTAATAATTTATATTACATTATTTTTTATTAAGAATAACTGAATTGATTAATCCTTACAGCACATGACAACAAAGCGCTTACAATACACAGAGGAACTGCTATAAAATAAGCATTTTAGGCTCTGAGCAACAGAAATGCATAAAGAGTGTAGATGGAGAATTGCAGTGATACAAAAGGGGAACTTCACATCTTATTAGAAAACCTATCGAAATACTTTTGATGCTGGATTTTATCTTGAGGATTGAAAGTTTGGAAACGAGTCAATCGTTCATGGAACATAATTAAATCAATGAGATAATGCATATTATAGCTTTTATCATGGATGATGGCTCTGCTTATGTAACATAAAGCATAGGTCACGTAGGTGACTTGTCTGCGCAGGACAGGGATTTGTGCTCGTTAGTCCCTTCCAGCCATTGGATTTCACTGTCTAGTCCATCGCCATTGCTGGTGCAACAAGCCCTGACCCATATGAAATCTGCCTCCTTGCACAAGCTCTCTGCCAGTGATCCTTCTCAGGTGAGCATACAGCACCCACCTTTCGCTACGCGCACTGGCTGCCGTGACATACCAGTAGGTGATTTCAAGGGCTTGCACTCATCTGACTGACTTTCCAAGAATCTAACTTCTTTTTCAAATCTCTGGCTGTAGTGGCCTCCAGCTGGTAGAGTTCAGCGATACTGCCCAAAGTTAATGTGAAGATTCCTGTTTGAAATAGCTAAAAAATGCTCACAGATTTTGAAACATCAATGTACATTCTGTAAAATGATAAAGACGTAAGTTTGTTCTCATGGAATCTGCAAGTAAAAAACTACACCAAAGCATTAACATAACCTACATGACTCAGGCATGTCAGTGGACTTTTCTGCATCACTGGAAGATAGAACTGAATTTTGGCAATTAACTGGAAAAAGCTAACATGAACAGTTGAATGATCAGTATTAAATAGCATTTGCCTTCTGTATCTATTATTATATTGCTAGCCCCTGGACATCTGTGATGATTCAAGCATATGCCATCTAAACAGCTATGCTTTCTAATTGTAGCAGAAATAAAGACCTTGTGTTAATATATACTTCTAAAAACAAACAGAAACACACAAACACGAGTCTTCCTTGTGTGGAGACTAAGGTAGAACCTTTATTTATGAAGAATAGTTTCATTTCATTTGGAAAGATTATTTATATGCATCTAACTAAAGGCTAGTCCTGCAAACACATGGCGCTTCAGCGTGAATTAAGATCCCTGCTGGCCAAGTTGCAGCACAGCATTGCAGTATTGATAGCAAAGTTACGATATTAATCGCATTTATGTAACATCTGTTGCCTAAGTACCTCCAAGCACTTTACGAATGTTAACTAACGAGAAGCCTGCCCATGCTCTTTTTGAAGTCAATGGCAGCATTCCAGTTGTCCTCAAAGGGAGCAGGCACAGGCTCTGAGCCTCATAATAACGTAAAAGTAGGTTAAGGATCTCTGTGTTCACTGGAGATGGGAGGGATAGCGGAGCTGAGGAACAGAACCCAAAAGGCTTTTCTCTAACTGTAGGGCTGCCTTTCCCTGGAAGAAAAAGTAATATAATTTACTAGTGAGAGCACAAAATGAACCATAAAGAAAGAGCTGTTCACAAAGACTTAAACTATTGCTGCCTCAGAATGGGACCTTTTTCTTCCAGAAACAACAACCGGAGACAAAGCTGGACTTCTCAGGATGTTTCTCTCCAGTGGCTGCAATGGCCCTACAAAGAGCTGCTCCTTGGAAAGGCATTTTTCCTTCTCTCTGAGGCTTTCTCTAAAGAGGTATACAACATTTCCAGAAGTCTAGTTACTTCTCCCCTAAGTTTTTTGTGTCCATGACAGACGTGTTTTTAAATCAATGCTCTTGGTTTCTTGAACCACGGTAATTAATCTTATGAGGAACAGAATTCAATATGTATTTGCACTTTTGCTCTTAAGCACTTCCCTGGTAGCCGTGCTTAGCACCGATTCCCATTTCAGTCAACTGCTCCGGCATCTCGTCTTCATTCACATTCTCACAGGCGGCCAGTGGTGCCCTTCCTGTATCACGCACCTCCATACAGAGGCCTGCCTGAGGGTCACAGCTCTGCCAGAAGCTGTAGGCTTAATCGTCCCTTCAGCAAAGATAAATAGCACTGAGTTATACAACACAGTTTTGACAGGAACACAGTTGTATACAGGACGTTACCAGAGCCCATAAATGAAGCGGGGGGGCCTTTCAGAGCCAATTTCAATGTTGTTTCAAAACAAAAAAGCCCCAACAATGTATCCAAAAATAAGGAACCAGAAAATAGCCTGCAGTAACTTTCCTCTAGTCTACCTATACTTTAGAAGATTGAATTAATTTTTTGTGAACAATGCCACCAGGGAGCCTACGGCCTATTTCCAGGCTGCTATCTGTCCAACACCTGTGTGACACAGGAGATGCACATGAAGACACTGGAAGTTCCTCTGACATTGTGTGTGTCATACGGTCCATGTGGCTGAGTGAGAAGAACTGCTGTAGCAGGTAGGACGAATACAGATTAGATTACCTGGACTTTACAGAAGCCATCCTCACAGAAACTTGTTCCTGCTCGGCAGTGCTGTGGAGAGAAGCAGTGCTCATGAGTACTAAGCACCTCACCATGAGTCATCTGCACATGGGGATTTAAATGGGCATTTTTTGTGGGTACAGACAGCACCATCTTCCCGCCTTACTGTAACATCATTCCTTTTCTTTTAATATACTCTAAATCGCATCAGCTTTAGAGACGTACAAGTGTTACTTATCTCTGCAGTATGACCCCCCTCCCCCAGGTTTCTGGCCATATTTGCTGCCTGCCTCCCAGTTTGCATGCTGCTCACCATCCATCTTCACTGACTTTTCCCCCACACCAACGTGAGATTAAAACACCATGGGAAATTAAATGCAGTGCATATAAATCATGTTTATTGTTGCCTCGGATACAGAAAGATAAGAATCAATAAGAAAGGCACGATGACTCACAGTTTTATTAGTATACTCAGTTTTTCATAAGCTGAGCCTTCATAAAGAAAATGGTTTAATTGGACCACTGAGATCTTGAAGAATTCATATATCCCTGGCTATTTATCTTCTGAAACTTCAGGTTCTGATTCTCCATGGAACTTACAATCATGAGGGAAAGAACTTTACTTCTCTCAGAGAACCTGACAAGTTTCTAAAAGCTACAGAGGTTTTGTGCAGGCAGAATTCATCTTAGCCGTGGTACCTGAAGCAGAGAGGTGGTGCTCAGGTCTCTGAGCGGCCTTAGCCAAAATGACAAGCAGAACTGGTTGTTCAGTTGACTCAAGTGTTGTCCTTCCATGTTCTATCCTCACAAAGCATGAAAAACCATTCTACAATTTCTCTCTGACTGATTACAGGACCAATGGATCAGGAGAACTTTATTTTGCCCATTCCTCATGATTATTGGTCTTTTATTATAATCTTTTATAACTTTATTTCTATGAAAGATTCATTGTCTTATTTAAATTTGTTGCTACTCTTTGTCTGGAAAATGTTATTCAAATACAGTTTAAACTATGTGTATCAGAATACGTACTCTACACAATTATCCCTAATAAAATCAGTGATAGTGATGCAAAAGCAAAGGCCAGTCTCTAGCCTTGCCATAAGAGACATAATTTCTCTTTCAGCTTTTCAAAAGAATATCCCACAGACATTCACCAGTCCCTTAGGTATGGATAAACTCTATTCTCGTGGGCTAACAACTGGCACGAACCATGGAAGCAAAATCTCCCCAAATAAGAGAATATTCCACTAACACCCCCAATAGCCCAAGGAGCAGATATTTCCTTCCTTGCTCATTTGGGCAAATGGGCTCATGTTTCCAGAAACTTGTTACCATGGGTCTTTATACATCATTCCCCCTGGGTATGGGGTCTGTCTCCCATCACAGCCAGTCATGAGCTCCCTGCCCTGGATTTCCCAGTCCAGTGACAGGCAAACCGCACTGCAAACCTCCGCTGTACCGCCCTGGCAGTGCATTTACCATGACCGAACTTCAGTGCTAACAGAAGCAGACAACAGGGGTGGGTGTGAGCGCCGGGGCCGTGCTGTCGGTATGCCTTTCCACAGGGTTGGTCTGTCACTGCATTTCTCTACTTATTTCTGGGAAAATGTCTTTTATTATCTAAACTTCCTGGTTGTCTCTTTGCTGCCTCATTCATTGCCTTCACCTGCTGACCACTGCAGGCTGGCTGGCATTAAGGACTGACAATTAACAAGATAAAGATGCGCCAGGTTACACTCTTTCCAGAAGTGATTCCTTCGTTACCTTTTCTGGTTCCTTGCAGAAGCTGCAGGGTCAAACCTGTTTGTGTGTGCAGGACAAAATGAGGGCTCTTAATCCATAACCGATCCCATTAACAAAGGCTGATGACTTTAAAAGCTACTAAGCCAAACAAGTTTTAAAAAGAATATATGCTTTTCTTTGTATGAAAACACTAGTCATTTCCTAGCACCTGTGTGCCCTGCTAGGACATAAAATTATACAACATTTCTCTATTATTTTTCACTGAAATTTGTTATTTTCTGAATTTAGAAAACAGTAATACGTTTTGAAATCATAATGGAGGTTCACACTAGTTCTGCCAAAGAATCTAATTTTCCTGACAACCAAGCTCACGAGCAATACAAAGAAGTAATGTTCAAACACAGGATCACTCAGTAGCCATAGTCTTAACTCACAGCTGGAGGCTTCCTTGTTCGATCTGTGGTTTATTTGTCTTTTTACCTGACACGAAAGGGAAGTTATTATGCTGATCAGGAAAAATACCTGCCAGATGCCTGTGGGTATTTTATTAAAGCAGGGAAAGGTGGTGCAGCGCTACTTTACTGGCCACAAAGATCTCAGCTTTCAGGGTCAAACATCAGCACAGCAACTTCACACCTTGGAGCACTTCCAGCAGACGTCAGAACAGTGGCAAAACATACATGTTTCTTCAGAAAGTCAGAATTTCTTCAGAACCTCAAAATGGAACCTCAGAGCTTCAGTTGTCACGATGGTGCAAGGCTCTACCGATCACAGGAGAAAACATGTTGCCAATATGAGCTTTTCGTAGCTGAGACTTTCACCTGCCTGGCGGTGCTCCCCAAACCACAGTTCATCTCTCCCTGATGGAAGGTGATGGTGACAGGGCTGCTGCCATGTCACGGTCCAAGGCAGCACCAGAAAGCAAGGATGAGCCATGTTTTGTAAGACATTGAATGGACTCTTGGAAGTGGGATGGCTCACAGTACTTATTCTGCACAATGCCAATGTCATTGAAAATGCAGAAGGCCCCAAACCAGACATGAAAGGAGCACACTGGCAGCTTCTGGAAAGCCTGATGCCTGCGCTAACGCTGGTCCAAGTTATCAGTGAGCATTTGTCAACTGAAGCGACAACAGTGTCATTCAATGTCTGTCTCAATAGGGCTTCTCAGTAGGCATTTGATCGCAAAAGACAACGATATCCCAGCAGTGTGTAAGTTTAAAACAAATTTATCTACAGAACGACTTTTGACTCAACATGAATGCTACAAGCTGCCAACTTTGTGTGCTCATTACAGCTACTACCTTGGACCTACTCCACAAACAACCTTGTTTTCTAACAAGCTCAAGAAAAAAAGTTGTACAGCTTCATCCTCAATATGTTCAAAGATAAGATTCGGCAGCTGGTCAGTTAGGAGAGAATGTGCTGGAAAACCAGTCAGTGAAAGAATAAAAACATAAGAGCTCGGAGGCATTAGCTTTTACTCTGTAGCAAAGACCTCTGGAGATTTTGACCTATACTTCACACAGCATATTATTTAACTGCCCTGCAGTGGTTGGCTGAAAATAAAGCGGCCAAACTGGTGGCTAGCGTCTTGCCATTCTGGGCAGAAATGTTGCGTATGAAAGAGTGTTTCCCACTGCTGTAATGAACCTAAACCCAACCTATATTATTTGCTGTAACAAATCTCTTTTGCTTGAAATGCTTCATCTTTAATTGCACTCAGGAAGAAAATCTTGATAAAATCACAATTGACTTACAGTTCTTAATTTTCAGTATTTTTCAAGTACAAATTCTTGAATATTTTGGCCAATTCTTTTTAGAACTTTTCTTATTTTTCCACAACAAAGTGACTGCAGCTAAAAGCAGTTTGTTACTAGATTAATTACAGGCTTGTAGTGCATTTTATTCTGAACAATTTGTCATAACTAACTTAACTGCACGGCAAAAACTGTCTACCACACAACATCCACTCTTGCTTAATAAATACTAGAATAAAATCATTCTAGTATTGGAGTTCTAGTGGAAGATGTTAATAGTGGAAGATGTTCAAAACCATCTGAACTGCATGAGGAATGCATTGGAGTCTGTTAAGCATAGGATTTACCTGCCTAGTGGGATGGAGTCGGTCGCTGGCTGGTGACAGGTTGTAATTTATGTCACGTAGCACTGGAAACTCTTGGCATGTTTTTCAATCGCATTTTATATTTGATTTTTAGCTGTACTTAGAAAGCAAAATTAATAAGCTACTCCAAATGCAAGTGCAGCGTTTTCTTCTTAAGAATAGCAGAGCTCAGCAGTAGATTCCCCTGGCTGTCTGACGGTGGTTTGAAAACAGCTTAAAATGAATTGAATGGCTGAAATTACTCAGATTGTACAGAATTTATTTATTGCCAGCAAAAGAAGTGTACAGCTTTGTTAATTTGATCTCCATTCCTTCTGCTAAGAATCCTTGAACATTGTTGAAGGAATAGAAAAAAATCCTGTAATGCAGGGCAGGACAAGTGAACGCTGAATTCTGGGCTGTCAGTCCAACCCAGCATGCCGAGTGGCTAATTCAAAATAATGTATGAAATGAATCATTAAGGAAAACATCTTAAACACACATAGCAAAGTGACAGCAAATGCAATTCACTGTAGTAAAATTGTTGCGCTTAGAGCAAATGACTTACACTGATTACTTTAGGGCACTGGCAATGAGTGAAGAAAACAACACACAGATGACTTAAAATACTGGGAACAGCGACAATGCCAGGTGCTCCATAAGGGCAGCTCCCAGTGCAGGACCAGCAGTGGCAATGGGACTTTGAAGTCAATTTTGAGTTAAAGAAGCATGTGAAAGGAAGTGTGCTCTTCAAATTAAAGCACACAGTGGGTATCAAGGTACCCAAGTTGATTTTTACTGTCATTAGAACAAACGAGTGAGTTTCTGAAAAAACTTTCCAATGGGAGTAATAAGGGCAAACAATGTAACAGTGCTTATAAATCAATTTGATTAATTTATAAAAAGAAATATGCAAGGTGATTGTCAGATAAAGCCTGAGACTGGCTTTGCTGAGGCAACGCTTGCTGCTCCAGTGTTCCTTTTGCTCTCTATTCTTCTCATTTCCCATCTCAAAGCAGATGCAGTTCTAATCAAACAGATGTTGAGCCCAGCCTGCTCAATGACATATTCAATGTAACTCATTCCTTTCTGGAATCTGACAGCCATAAAAAAGAAATAAAGTGAGGAAATAAATATAAATTCAAGCTTTCTGCTTTGCGTTTATAGTGTGCCACCTTAGCAAACCCTTCCAGG
This sequence comes from Anhinga rufa, assembly GCA_013400875.1. Taxonomy (NCBI): domain Eukaryota; kingdom Metazoa; phylum Chordata; class Aves; order Suliformes; family Anhingidae; genus Anhinga; species Anhinga rufa. Next base: position 24,750 of record VZTV01028233.1, read on the forward strand.
CCATGCAGTCCTTGCCCCTTGTCCTACACAGCCGCTCCCCAGTTCCTTTAACTGAGTTTTGGTTACACAGTGATTCATGGGCTTAGTAAATCAGAATAAACTATTACACTCTTTCATTACGCACACATATTACCAGATTTGTTTCATGCTGAGTGCCCAAATTTATGCTTATTTACATTTTCTTGGCACTACAGGACTGACTCCATCAATATTTGTAAAGTGCTATGTACTTGCTGGTAAGAAGAACTGTATGCATGCAATTAGTAGTAATTAGTATTGTTTAACTTTAAACAAAAATTAGCATTTAAATCTGAACTCCTGAGTAATCTTGTCTTCAATCTAGAGATTTACTTCAGAACACTGAAAAGAAGAGAAAAAATAATACTAAGGACAATGGTTTTATGGTAGTGTTAAAAGTACATAATTAGCTGATATGTTAAATTAAGAAATTTCGAGCTTAAAATCCGTTGGAAACAAGGGTGTAGTCACCTACTGAAAATGTGCTGGATGGATCAAGGTGATGTAGGTACTTTCAGGTGATTCCACTCTGCCGTGCATTCGCTGAGTTGCCCTCTCAGCCGTACCTCGGGAAGGTACCCGTGCTGCTCCACAAAGAGCCCACTGAGGATAGTGCCTCTCTTCCTGGGACACTGCAAGAGCTATACAAATAAAGAAAACATGGGTTTAGTTTTGTTACCTTCAGAATCTTGCTTATGGGCACAAAGAAGCATTCCTTATATGTATAAGTAAAGGCAAGAATTTATTGTTAGTATAATGTAAATCTTCACAGTCTAATTCAGGAATCATCATTAGTCTAGATCTAATTATTACAGAAAACCAAAGAATAATAATGCTGGATATATATATATGGAAAAAAGTTACAGTAATAGCATTCCCTCTTCTACTTAGGGTCATATATGTATGTTTGCTGACACACATTTACACCTTTGTCTTTCTTAATTGGTCTGCAGGTCCAGGGAACATCTGAATTTACTATACATGGTCCCATTTACGTATGTTAGATACTATTTCTTTCTTTTCTTTGTTACTTCTAAAACCAGCTTTTCAAGCTCCAGGTCTGCAGGTTCTTTTAACCGACCAGTATGGGCTGTGGGGTCTCCAGTGCAGGCCTGTGCCCCATCTCTTACCACCCACCCCACCCTGCATGCCTGTATGCTGCGTCCCATGTCTCTACTTCTCAACACCTCTGCCACTGTACCAGCCCTGCATTGCTCCACATAATGTCATTGCATCAGAGTTGTAAACATCTCTTCCTACCCAAAACAACTGCTTGTTACTGCTGCCTATATAAATCTATTGGTCTACCACACAAGTAAAATACATTAGATACAGACACCTGGTCAATGAGAGAAATTGCTGCCATGGCTAAATGAAGTAAAACAAAGCTGCAGGCCAACAAAAAGCTGCAGGCAGAGCCTGATGCCTTGCAAACTCATGACAAAGCTTACTGGCCGTGGCGATGACATGTTGCAGGGCTGCACAGTCACAAATCTGCCTGACAGTGCTCCGGAGATGCTCCCATGGCTGGGCCTCCACGAGAGCACACCAGTCACTGCGTGCCCTGCTGGGCTTGGGTGTAAGCTCCTGCTTCTGTCCAGCCCACCCGAGAAGCAGCCCTCCGCGCTCCTATATTTGCTCTGTGGTGTAAGGGCAGCCTGACTGGGGGAGCTCAGGTTTCACTCCTACACCTGCTTCAGCTGCTGTCCCCACTTTATCCTGCTCATTTGCACTGTGGCTCCAGCAGAACCACAAGCTGCTGGGATTTAAGCCAGTCCATCCTTCACTTGCCATTGCCAAATCTCCTGCTCTTCTGCCTTTTGGACAAGCTTTCCCAGCCCACTGCTTTACTGAGGTGGTATTGCACAACTCTCTGTTTGGCCTTCAACCTCTCACTGCCACCGGCTGCTCCAGGCTGCCAGAAAAATCATCAGTATTCCTGACATCAGCTGGTTGGTAGGAAGTGCGCAGTCAAATCCGGGCCAGACCCTGGCAGGGACACAACAGGCCTCGTGACTTTAGCTGATATATTAAGCAGATTGCAGCAGTGCCATTTTGAGGGAGGTTGCACATAGCAATCCGAGGAGAGCATCAGACATATGACGCTAACTTCCTGAAAGGCAACAGGTCTGATCCATGCCCAGGCATGCCCTGGCTTCAAGCCTTTGCTACGTAGAGCCCAGTACAGTGCTCTTATCGCCTTCAGTACTGGACTTTCTGCAATCCTATTTTTTTCACAAGTCCCTTTTTCAGAGGAGAAAAAAGGGAGGAGGATCGAAGGGTGTGCCATGAAGTGTTACCAGGACACAAACACGGCCAGGTGTCCCAACACACGATCTGGAGCAACCTCCTTAACAAACGCTTCCCCCAGGCACTGGAAGAATTATTGTGGGACCTGGTGCACTGGCAGAGATCCCTCCATGCTCTGAACGAGACCCCCAAAACAGCAAGCACTGATTTACACCTTTGCTATTGCTTGAGGAAAATTTCTGTGCAGCTGGGAGGAGATTTCTGGATAGATACCTACAGGGAGCCTTATTGTTAGAAAGGATCCTGTCCTCCTCACAGACTGACTGGGTTTGATCTATGGAAGAAACCAAATGACAGGTTTATGCCTGCTCCTTGCACAGATGACTGCCAACCAGATGTGTTTTTATATACACAAACCGAGCAATTGTATCACTTTGAATTGCCATCTCAGCAATTGCCACACAAAGGTTAAAATATTTTAAAATATGGAATTATGTGCGTAAACAGTCAAATAGCAAAACAAGGCTGGTTCTGTCTTGGCCACAGCACTTGCAGAAAAGTATGGTCAACTCACATGGAAAATAACTTTCAGAAGTAGTTGATGGCTCATGCTGCATTACTTGGTTTGACAGCTGCCTCCAGCCAGGTGTGGCATGATGATCTGCAAAGCAAACTATCTAGCCAGATATTTTTCCCCAAAAAGAATTTCCTTGGATACTTGGCCAGTTTCTTCAGTGAGGCATCTCGAATGGATCTGCTGTTTCAGGACCCATGAGAATGGCAGAGCAGCTTCTCCAACACTGGCTCCGTGACCCAACCCAAAGTCATGTAACAGCACCAACACTGCAGAGCTGTTAAGTCAACCATTTGCTTAAACTTCATTCTCTTGGGTTCATTTACGGTAGTGATACCTGTTTTCATAGATGGTTGTCCCCTAAGTGAAGATAGTTCGTGGTATGTGTGAAACCCTGCAACCTGTACTTCACTAACCATCATTATTATCATCACCATCTGCAGAAGCACAGTGCTTGTGAATTAGTCTAAGGAAAAGTTTTAGAAAAGTTAAGTTGTGATTTAGTTTTTCAGTTGTGGGTCTGCTTTAGTGGGTGACACCCGTTAATGTTAAAAGTACCAGAGGTCCATACTGCTGGTCTCTTTTAGGTGGAAGCTGTCCCAGGCAGTGTGGTGGCCAGTGCTTCCTTTGAGCATTCACAGCTGTACAGCTGTATCATAGGAGATCCTGGTGATGAACTGCAAACCACTCACTTCTTTTCCCTCTGCTGTGGCAGATAAGCTGTCCTTGTGGGAAGGCTGATTGGCAGGTATCATTCAAAAAGTAGTTACTTCAGATCAGCACTATTCCAGATCCAGATTTTGGCAATATTTAAGGGAGAAAGCATTTTAGGCAATGGGTTTGGTCAATTAATAGTGCAATTTGTGTTCAAGCTGAGAATATTTCTCATTTTACTTACATACTGTGTGTTCATAAGGCTTTTAAAACTGTTTTTTCCCATCGTAGACACTGTAAAAACAGAGGAGCCAGGAGCACGTGGTCACTATAGTGTCAGGCCAGGAGAAAGTGCGCCTCTATACCCAAATTAAGAGCAAAAAATTGCAAAAGTTATGGCAGGCATGTGGGAGTCACAAACCCTGGCAGGGTTCTTGAAAGAGAAATCCTTTGGTGGAGGTAGACCAGAAACACTCCGACCATTGGTTCAGTGATGAAGGTCCATAAACACTCATGCAGGGACTTGTGCAGAGTATGTGCAAGTCCCAGCACAGGCGTTTCTGCCAAGGCTCTGAGAAGCAGCTCTGACAGATGCGAGGACACGTGGTCCTTGTCTCCCAAGCTGACCTCCATGTTCAGAGGCAGGCATTCCAAACCCCTCTGAATCTTTGGTCTATTGCTTCCCGAAGAATGAAAAAGGCAAAGATGAGCATTTTATGGGACGCTTGTGTGACCTCACATAGTGGCCTGGCAACCTCTTCAGTCCATGCCAAATAAAAAAGAGGTATCAGGGAAAAGAAGACCTTCAAGTGAAACAGAAATCACAACTCATGCTGCAGCCCTAGCATTTCATAAGTTTGAATTTTGGCTCATTCACATGCATTCCCACAGTTAAGAAGTACATTCACTTTTCCTTAGCAATCTGACAGGGCTTGTTAAACATTTTCCTGTATGTTTTGTGAATTTAGTATGGTTCTCTGTGTAAACATGTCATATTGTTCCACACAGTAATTAAATGCTTGCCTATTAAAGTCCAAAAATTAATCTGTGACAAAACACCGCAGGCAGAATAGTCCCAGACACTAGAAGTTTAAGCAAATATAGACCACATGGACTGCAAGAAATTAGGATAACGTGTTGCAAGGTGTTTTGCAACCTAACACTGTACATGATTGCAGGCAATTACTTCTTAAGTACCTGTAAAGTGCAGGGAAGTAAATATGTTCAACATTAATTTCACTAGCCTCTCTTGGCCTAGGTCAACATAGCTTACATGACTGCTTCATGACTGTGGAACTCCGCTACCTTTGAGCAACTAAGAACAAACTGTTCCCATGCTCTGTGAGGTTGCTTTCAGCCTGTCAGCAGATGACAGGCTCAGTCCCCCCTAAACAGTGATAGAGCTATATGTGTGGCAGTAGGCTTCAGCTGTCCAAGGAGGCGAGTGCTGTTGAGTGGATGTTGCAGTGGAGCCTTCATCCAAATGGGTGTTTCCAAATATTCCCCAACAGTTTCCTAATCCTGCAGGACAAAGGGATACTACTTTTTCAGGTTCATTTGGCTCTTTCAAATGGTGCAGTCAAGAACACCTGTAGCCTGTAAGTAGAACATTCTAAAAACTAGCTCATACTTCAGGTATGTTCCTGAAAACATGATTTATCTATTGAGTCTGATAGGTGACTTGCCAACACCAGCCCAGGGTAGCCAGCCATGACCATTTCTTGACTGAGTCACTGGAGATTTGAGGCTGGTTCCTCAGGCAGAGGTTCTGGGGTCATTGGTATTGTTCTGTCTAGAGGGAGAGGTACAAACAATGTAGGCAACGATATTTATCCTGCTCGGCAAAGCCCACGATGTAGCCATGTATTAGATCTTCCACATCTGTACGGCTTCCTTCCTTCCTGCTTTGTCTCCTCCTTAGCACTGTAATGTCTCTGTACAATATCTCTGTGTGTTGTTCCCCAGGAAGGATACATGACTTGCAGATGTAAAGAGAATCCATGCTTTTTTTTTTTTTTTCTCCACAGCAGTAAGCATGAAAGTCTGAGTCTAGGTCAGTGCAGACTTGGAAGGATTAAAATAGCCTCTAGCGTTGGGCTAATAAAGAAGCACAAATCACTTCTCCAAAGGGGAAAGGCTGTTTTATTGGGGTCTGTAGGAAACCTGCAATGCTGCTCGCAGGATAATACAGCCAGATGCTCCAAGCAGCGCAGCACACACGTGGGTATTATGACCTCGTGTAAGTTTCAGAAAGCAGCGTGGGATTAAAGGAAAAAAAAAAAAGTTCTTTGCACATCCCACCTTGCAGGACAAACAAACCCAAGCACGTACATGAGCAAGTGGGAGAATGATGCAATTAAGCAGCATAGACCTTGTAATCCCTCTAACACAAGCAGATCTGGTATAAAATATACATACGCTTCTATTCTATAGTGCTGCAAAATTTAACATATGAGATTTTGATAGGCTTTTTAGGCTCTGTGGGTGTAATTGTATATACGAGATAAGTAATTATATATTGCAAAAATAGGAAATATTAATCAATTCAGTCTTACATGATGCAGGTTTATCCCTGTTAAACTTACATACTGTGTCAAGCCTCAATGATTTAACTGATTTTCATGGCATTTCTCTCTTTTTACTGTAAAATTTTAGAGCAAGAACCATGCCTTTTTATTTGTTTATGTAGAACCATCATGATGGAGACCCTGCTAGTCCTCTGCCATAACACAGTTTAAAGAAAGAGGTCGTCAAGGAAGCAGATGGCTGAGAAATACAGGTCCAGTCTTTATCTTCTTCCCCAAACATGTAAGCACCCATCTGTTACTGAAGATAAAAGGAAAAGCCTTTGCAGTTGTCCTGGACAGAATAATTGCACATTGGCCGAAAAGAGACTATTGGAGCCTATCATGAAAGAAAAGGGAAGTTGTTGAATCTCTGCTAAGGCTCGCACAGCAGACAACATGGATGCAAGAAGAATGTCTGAATTGTTGAAGAATGGCTGTAGAATCTCTCATCAAAGGGAAAACCTGAACCTTAAGCATGGTGTGTCTCCAGGAACGTGCTGTGCCATGCCCCACAAGGAGATGGGAGGGGAAATAAAGGACAAAA